>JAGDQP010000404.1:5741-19906 GCA_022664845.1 Lepisma saccharinum
ATGATGATGATGATGATGATGATGATGATGATGATGATGATGATGATAATAATAATAATAATAATAATAATATCATCATCCATCTGAAGTGTAGGGATGATATTTACTATGTTGGTGTTTACTTGTCCCAAATCTTTTATTAAAAGTTCTCTCTGTCAGTATTTAATTCTGGCGTATTTTGGATTATGTAATATACCTCGAAAACGGATCTCTGTAAATTACTGGTGGCATTAACTACTCTCGAATGAAATGTTTTTTTCGACCTCAGCTGTTTGGAAAGACCGGATACCGGGTTCTCAGTATCAGAGTCTCTCTCATGTTCAGCAGTTTGTATAAACAAGCATTGCTTGGTCAACCCGATATGTTCTTTACAGCAATTACATACACTACTTCATATAAATTTTATTTCTGTCTGCCATCTGTGAAGTAACATTTGTATCCTGCTAAGATTTTAGCTGCGCGCTATTCTGTGATTATACCTTTCTTGCTTTTATTTTTTTTTTGTAATTGTCTAATTCTAAGAAATTTAGCCATGCATTTTAGAATCGTCTTTGTTTTGAATCCATGTTTTATTGATTGTTGCTATTGCTAATTTATGCCAGGACACTCTGTGAGAATAACGAGTATTTATGCCCGTTGAAAAAATGAATTTGATTTCCGTGTCTAAATCTGTGAGATCGGAAGAAAATTTTGTAAGTTCGAAGAAAGAAGTTCCTCCAAACATTACCTTTTAAAGTATATAAATGGCTTGACTTTGCCATTTGAATTTATTTAACGGTCTTCAGGCATTCCAGAATCAGTCCGGGATAGGGTGGAAGAGGATGTTAGAAGGTACCATGACATTGCATCTTCGAAAGTAATACATAATGCCACCAGTTACTTGCAGAGATCCGGTTTGGAGGAATTTACTACGTAATACACAATGGCCAGAATTATATACCGACAGGGAAAACTTTCACAAATCTTGGATCTTCCCCCCCTTCTTTATTGATAACGTACTTGGTACACGTAAACACTAACATACTACACACCACTCCTTTACCTAAAACATACCCCATAATAAATAAGATGGTTAATTAAACACACATGTGTATTAAAATAATTTTAATTACAATTTGTACAGGTTTTTCACATGTAAACATTCCACATTTTATATATTTACACCAATCTTGTTATAAAAAGGTAATATTTTCATAAAATAAGTTTTCTCCCAGATTTTGGCAACACTCTAAATAAAACAGTCGAATATAAAATTCTCAATGTGTACAAACGTCGTAGGTGAGTGTGTAAATATTTTGCGTGTAATATTTTTTTAATTTTAATGCTGTGTATACACACAAACCAGCATAATTCACAACAGTACGTTAAAACATATGTTACACACATACAATATTACTCTTTTTTTGACCTAATTGCTTGATGAAAATGACATTTGTCACCAAAAAACTTCTCAGGTTAGATTACTAAAACTTAGAGGGCATAGGATTTTAAGTGCACACATTTACCGTAGTTTAATATAAAATAGCTTCATACCTGAAAATAATCATAGCAGCGTTTTTTTTTTTTGTTGTTTTTGTAACGTTAAACCAAAGATGAATCTTAAAAACAGATGTCTCTCGTCAAAAGTAAATTGCTGTTGGGTATTAAATTAAGTAATATTTGTATCTCTCTTTGTTCTTAGTAAAGAAGGAAATTTTCGATGAGGATCTCGAGTCGAAAGTGAAAGTAAAGAATGAAATCCAAAAAACAGAATTTAATAAAATGGGTGGAAAGAAAGAAGAATTGCATCTGAAAGATTTATTCCAGGGCCCACAAAACACATTCATATTCTTTCAGGTAAGCAAGCATGTTTTGTATCTGAAGTTTTTTTTTTTATTTTTTTTATTCAATACATGTTCGGAAAATTCTTTGGAAATTTAAAGCAGTAATTCCATGTAGATAATTCGGTAATTAATTTAAATCCATAGTTAAGATCGAAATACTGATTTCCTAGCTTATTATATTTCTCACCCCCTGATGAAGGGAATGGTTTCATTTGTTACCTCGTAATCCAGAGGGTATAGGTTCAATTTCGTATGGGAAACACGTGAAACATAGGGTTCAGAATCCACTTTCAATTGTAGGTTCCGTCCCTAAGACGACATCACCATCCGATGAAAGGCAAAGAGAAACCACAACCAGTTCACTTTGCCCAGTGATTTTCGGGTGCTAAACGTATCTAAGGGTAGTATATTAATCTTTGTTACTAACTGCGTTTGTGTATCCAGTGTTAAAAATACGCAGTCCGCTAATTAAGTAGACAGTCGTGATCAAATGAAAAGGAAGCAAAATATGTTCTGCGTATTATTTAAAGAACATTGCTGTTACGTCAATACAGCCACGGTCTGCGTAGTATTGAAACGACCTCTGCAAGCTTCTTTTGTTATGTCCCGGAGA
Source organism: Lepisma saccharinum (assembly GCA_022664845.1). Lineage (NCBI taxonomy): Eukaryota > Metazoa > Arthropoda > Insecta > Zygentoma > Lepismatidae > Lepisma > Lepisma saccharinum. The sequence goes on from JAGDQP010000404.1 coordinate 8,178, forward strand.
CTCAACTTCACAGTAAGTTGAATATCCGAAACGTCGTCAAATGAATGTCGGCAGGTCTTGTGTTCGATCCCAGCAGTCGACCATCATGACAGATTTTTCTAAGCTTATATTCCTCAGTCACAGCAGTCAAATGCCGGGGTTATACCATCATCGTAGGCCTTGTTCAACTCCTTTTCCCTACCCTATCCCCGCTTGAGTCATAGATGCCTAAAGGCCATTAATAAATTTAAATTCAAAATGAAATTTTATACTGAGTGCATATTTGCAATACTCTCCTCTTTCAGTACGACATACGTCGTAGCGTCGTCCATGATCTATTCGAAGAGAAAAGAAAAGTTTTGGTAAAAAATGATTTGTATAAAATTGTGGGAGAAAAAAAACTAATTTTCATTTTAAAAGTTTTTTTTTTTTTTTTTTTTTTTTTTTTTTACTTTGCCACGATTTTGTTATTCTAAAGAACATAAGTCATTCCACAGAATTTCGACAAGTGGTGGTCGCTCGACTATTTTTTTATTTCTTTCATATTTTCTACATTGAATGCCATCTACAAGCGAAGTTGAAAACCGTTTTTGAATTTTTTTTTATTGCTCATAGTTCAGGATATACAAGGTGTTCAAAAATGAGATTCTGCAAAATTTTGTTGAATACAGAGAATCATAAAGTCACACATATTTCACAAACCAGTTGAGATATTTGAGTAATTCAAAAACATTTAAAAAATAGACACATCAGAGAATATTTAAAACTGTCTTTAAGTTCTAGGTTCAAAACGGTTATCGGACAGCGTGGCTAAAACTTAAAGACATTGGTCTATATATTTTAAATGTTTTGGAATTATTCAAATATCTCAATTGGTTTGCGAAATATGTGTAACTTTATGATTCGCTGTATTCAGCAACATTTTGCAGAATCTCATTTTTGAACATCCTGTATATCATGAACTATGAGCAATAAAAAAGTTTCAAAAACTGTTTTCAACTTCGCTTGTAGATGGCATTCAGTGTACCAAATATGAAGGAAATAAAAAATAGTCGAGCGACCAATTCTTATTTTATTTGTCGAAATTTTTTTGTACCCGTTCTTCAAATTCATTTAAGGCATTTAATTCATTTTCGTATATTAGCCTTACCTTTTGAGTTTTTCTTCCCCAGAAAATGCGTATAAGTATGTCGGTAGAAAATATTCGAGTTTGTAAGTTGCTGTTCTGAAAATCAGGCAGCTTGTGAACTGTATACTGTATGTGCAGAGTATAAGTTTTAGTGAATATATTTCTCCAAATGTTTTTCTTTTCAGCTTCCAGACTGCCTTCCAGGCCTGCGACCGGAGAAAGAAAAACCAAAGAAGGAGGTGAAAACGACCAATCAAGAGCAAGGCGCTACTTCGACCGCTGAGTCAGATAAAGTGGAATCATTATCTGAGGTTTGTTTTATTTATAATCTACATTTTATGAGCTGAATACGCAGCTGTGATCGTAGTCCGTCACCACACTGAGGTGATATTCCGCGACATACACTTCCGCGGTAAGGAGTATGGAAGGTAGTGGCCAGGATGTTAGTTGTAGGTAGTATCCCGGAATTTACATGGTAAAGATGTGAGGAAAATGTGGAAGCTCTTTCCCAGAATGGGTGGTAGCGGAACTGGAACGTGCATGTTTCCTCAGTATCAATCTAAAGTCCGTAACTACTAGATCACGGGGACTGAGTGAAAAGTGTGTTTTAGGTTAGACTTAGGCATCACTTAAAATTCTGCAGTTCAGATCCAATGTATAAGTATTAAGGATAGCTTTAAGCAGTGTGGTAATATGTTGATTGACAATAAGGAATATGGGTTTCTCTTCCCATCACCCACTGAAAGAATAGAAACGCAAAGCGTGACAGTTTGAATCGTTGTCAGCGGTGGAGACGGTTTAGGTGGATCATGCTTGTCTCGTACTCGGGAGGACTTGGTCTCAAAGCTTGACTTTTGAATGTTGGGATGATACTTTGAAGTAAGACCAGGCTCACTATCTTCCTCTTCGTTCTCCCGTAGACAAGAGTACAGTTCGTGATGGAGCTGACCTGTAAGCTTAAATTCTGTTAAGTCTTGAAAGGTAAAATTTTAAACACAGAGATTGCTTATCCTTATCAGAAGGTTTATTGACAAATAGTATTAAATTCTAAGTCTTAAACTTTTGAGATTGATTATTATTATTATTGTTAAAAATATATTTTTAATTTGTTATGTGCTTTATTTACTCTCAGATTCATAGAAATTGACCGCTACATTTTTTTTTTAAAAAAAGAAAGTTTCCTGTTTAGAAGAGAATGCAAAAAAAAGTTTATTTGATTTGAATACGTATATAATTGAGAATGTTACCATTTACAAATCTTTAAAAATATTGCTAGCTTGAGAAAAAAAGTCGTGAATTTAATTTTAGTAGCTTAACTATTGTTGTCTTCAAACTTATTGGCAGGTTTACGTTATTTATGATTAAAAATTTAATCCACAGTTTTTTTTTGTCTAGATGTCAAATGTTGTATAACTTCTTTAAGGGAGAGAGATTCCTAATAATATCTCTAGCGTGCGCGGGGAAAAGTAGTATAAGTCAGAGAACACAGTTTTTCTTTAGAAGTTTATTCTTTCCTACCAGGCATAAGGACATCACTTATTCTAAAAGTACAAAGAAACGATTATTCAGCGCACGTTTAGAATTGACTTATACTAAGTAAACCGAAGGTGGGACATCACATACAGATCTCAAATTTTGACTTATCTCATTTTGGCTTACACTATTTTTTTTTTCGTGCACGCTAGGTATATGGTTGAAATTTTTTTTTAACAGTTTCTCACTTCGTTGAAACTGATCCTAATTGTCTTCTAAACAAAAAAGTCTGTTTGTAAATTATAGCCATTGTTGGTTCATTACTCTTTTTAACTACTGAATATTGAATTGAGTTGATTTATCTACGACTCAGACCGGGATAGAGGACGGGAAAGGATGCAGGAAGGAGTCGACCAGGGCCTAATTTGAAGGTACTATCCCGACATTTGCCTGATGTGATTGGGGAAAAGTTGTGAGAATGGTCGACCGCTGGAATTGAACCCAGGACCTTCAGAATGCGAAGCCAACTTTCTACCACTGATTTACGGAGTTAAGGTAAATAAAATATATTTTAATAGGATGGTCAGCGGAAGAATCATCGCCCTCCATTTGCTTGCTTGTCTTATGACTTAACTGATTCAGGCAAATCATCATGTGCGTTTCTTTTGTATACCGTTCTTGTTTAGTGTTGGTAATGTAATGAACTAATTAACAATTATTTTTTTCGTTTACAAATGATTCTCCCTGAACCAAATTTACCTAAAGCCCATAAATGATTGAATTTTACAAAATGATTGTTTGATTGCTGGTTATCAAGTAATCAGAACTAAGTTGTACCATTTTGTTGTGCTTTGCAGAATTTGAGCCAGTACTGTAGTCTGAAGTGCCTCCCTGATGGATATTTGGGTAAACTTCAGATTCTGAAGTCAGGGAAAGCTCGATTAATTCTCGGAAATCATATATTACATGTTGATGTTGGAACACAGGTAGAATTTTTGCAGGTAAGTGCATCATGAGTGTTAAAATATATCATAAAGAAGATACGTTTATGTAGAGTTAAGTAGTTTTATAGATGTTTACTACAAAATAAGCTCATTTAAACCGTTTTTTACTCTTATTCTGAACAAAGTTTTAATGTTCCTGGTGAAATAGGTTTCCTTTTCTATTGTTTTTACAACGAACCAGTGCAGGCTGCTCATTGCTTATACATTCTTTGTTTTATGTATACCAACTGTGTATCATTTTAAAGCATTTTCCCACATCGCTTCATTGTCAGGTCCTGTGAACCTTTTCTGTGCGCTTTTGTCGCGAGTTTCGTTCCCGCCGGGATCCATTGAATGGAGTTGTTCGGATCCCTCTTTACCAAAAACTGTAGGTCCCATCTGTAGAAGCTCGCTTAGGACATTAATAGCAATTGTATCGATCAATCAATCCTCCGTCGTCTTCTCCGACCCTTTCTTTCATATGCTTATTTTTTTAGTACATCTGTTTAAAATTGATGTACAATCAGATTCATAGAAAGTGGCGATGTGTTGTATGTTGTCATTACTGAACCAGTATTCATTATAGATTTAAAATAAACGTTAATTCTGGTATGCTTGTTGCTCATATTAGTCCGATGTTGCCATATTGTGCTGCGTTTGGATTTCGAGTTTTTTCCATTGACCAATTTCGATGAATATGAATGTACAGGGTCATTAAGATTTGACCGAGATGTTGTCTGGAAAACATCAGGTATTGTTACAACAACACTATCTATGGAGATATCGTATTACCTCTTCAGTCTTGTGTGATTGTCTTTTGTTTCACCGATGCATGAGCAGTAGATAATTTAAGTAACTTCTAGCGTCACGTGCTCTACACATCTCTATAACAAAAATTAAAACTTCAAAGCCCGATGTTTGAAACACAATTTATTATTAAAATCGCGTATTAAATACATATATTAAACGCACAACACAACGTTTCAACTACGTTTACACTTGATAATGGCTACAAACGCAGTCGAAACGTTAAGTTATGCATTTAATATGTATATTTAATACGCGATTTTAATAATAAATCGTGTTTCAAACATCGGGCCGTGAAGTTTTGAGTTTTGTTAAAGTCAGGTAATTGGTCCGTAGCTGCGGAGAGCCAGGTTTAATCAAATTTCTTGTTAAAGTGAGGGTGAAACTGGCTGAGAATTTGAAATTTGCAAGCACGGTATGGTGAACAGCGACATAGAGGTTCGCCGCCTCTCAAAACACAAGGCAGAACCATCTGCCCGAAAGATAAACGGCAACCCTTGTGGGACATGAAAGATCTTACTCTTACTCTTGTGGTCTTCTTGAAAATAAGAGGGAACAATCAATCAATGGCGAGTACTACACCACGCTGCTGAAAAATTCAGTAAAGCCATTCGCAGGAAAAAATAATTGTTCTTAATAAAAATGTCCGGGCTCCATATCGCCAATATGTTCGCAGTATCTCTGGCCGGAATTCTCCCTTACAGTCATGGTTTGGCCTCAAGCAACGGTTATCTATTTTAGGAGTGTTGGGCAGAACCTGAAAAATTAAGGGGATTTTATTAAGAATGAAGAAATCCTAAAATAATCCAGTGGAGAAAGTCATCGTTACAAATTAAACTAAAAGACAATAATCTTTTAGCTGTACAATTAAACACATGATTTATGGTACAAAGGGCGGATCGTTGTGGGTTTTATTCAGGAATCACACTTCCCAGCTACCAGTTATTAAAGAAAAAAAGTGAATTGTTGTTAACGTCCTGAACGAGCTGGTTAACTTCTAAGGACAGAACCTATAGTTTCTGGTAAAGTGGGCTCCTAACCACTCCGTTCAAGGAACCCCAGCGGAAACATTGAATCCGTAACCACGCGAACAAAAGCGAGCGCGCTAACTTCTCGGCCACCGCGGGGTCAAGAAACCGTAGTGAAATCTGGTGTTCCCAGTTCAATGAAATCTACTTCATCTCCCACCTTTTGATTTTATTACCTTCTGGTAGGAACTTACAATGTTAATAAGGGTTGTACGGTAAACCTCTAGTTGGGAGTAGAATTGGAGATTGAAACGAAATCATAGATATTTTTTTTTCTAATTAGAATTGGGATTTATTTAAATGACGAAATGAACGTGCTTTCGGAGAGTAGCCACAGACAGACCTGGGAGGACTATGGTTAGAAAATCGCTCAGAAAACACCCAAAACAATCAAATTATGAATAGTGTGGACGGGAAAGTCAGGGAAAATTGTACAGTCTCATTTCGATAATTCGAAGCACAACTGATCCTTTTTTGTTATTTTTACGTAGATCAGATAAATTTATTGCAAAATGTAATGAAAAGGAGGGAAATTGACCTCACAGATTCTGTTGGGTAGACATTTACAGTAAAGGCTACAAAGACAGTAACATTAACTTTCATAGAGGAGAGAGATTTTCCTTATTGTAGGTAGTGAAATAGTTTTAGAAAAGGCAAAACAGCAATATTTATTGCTTTTGTACTAAAGCTAAAAGTACTAATGGCTCAAATGCTAACCAGGGAACAAAGTAGATGATTTTTACTCTTCCATTAACCAAATTACAAAAGCATTTCGAATTGTGACATGTTGTTCAACAGACCTTTCGTTTTTATATGGAAATACATTGGTGGACTTAGAATTCTCTGTGAGTAAGACTTCATAGTGGACATGAGAAGAATACAGGGACTGTTAAAAAGTTTTTACATGAGGATATGTACACGGTTCTGGACTAACACCAGAAGAATCATACCAGTTGCTGTGTTACTGAACTACCGGATTTGTTGGGTCAGTAACGGGGACTGAACTTTACCTAAAATGAAGAAAAGAGTTGAAGCTTTCTGCACTCCAGCGGGTAAGGAAAACATCTCGCGTACAGAAGAAATGGCACGCCATGATATTGAAATAACGTTTGAAGGTATTGAGTAGGTTCTAAAGATTTGATTAGCAGGTGTATGAACAAAGTTACCTTTGTCTGAGAAAGGAATAACTTTCTGTGTGCAACACAGTCTCATGGAGCCAGAAACAATCTAGGATGGAATTGTAATAGGAAATGGTACACATAGTAAACAAAGGTGGACCCCACCTGTAAGATTGAACGAGAAACATAGTGCCAGTGTTTCGTAATGACAAATCACCTGTCAAAGCCGAGAGACCAAAAAGCCTTGGACGGAAAATAGTGTGGTGAGTTTAGTCGCAACGAGTGGTCACATTAAAACTGTCTTATTAGAAAATCGAAAGATGTAATCACTGCCAAATGGGACATTAGTATTTCCTTTCCCGAAGGTTTCAAAACATCAAAGAAATTTACTAAGAACCGGAATAATGGACGTCTTGTTGCATCATCACAGGAACACCTTTCAAGCTGTTTACTCGTCTACCTTCCAGCCAGCATCTTGTACCGAGCGGACGTAGTGCAGTTGGTAGAGGGTTGACTTTTTTTTTTTTCGGGAGAGTCTGGGTTCGATCCCAGCGGCCAACCATCCAGACTGAGATTTTTTCCAGGGCTTTTCCTGTCACACCAGGCGAATGACGGGATGGTACCTCCAACTGAGGCCCTGGCCAAGCCGGCGTGAGCAAGTAATGAGAAAGCGATTTCCAGCTTCTGACGATGCACTTGGAAGAGAAACTTGAATAACCCTAGTGCATCCAGAAAGGTAGAGGATGGAACTTCTCACATAGTTTTGTAGTTACGTCTTCGTAAGGATTTGATGGTAAAAGTAATTTTCTGTTTGATTAGTTTATCCAAGTTTCGAAACTTTTTTATTTACCTTCGTGTAAAATCTCAGATGATAGTGTATGAGGCAGTGCTATATTATGAACCTCACATTAATAATAAACTTCTCATCAGTGTCATTCTTCAGAAGATGCTACGAGGAATATGAAGAAATTGCACTGCAGCTTAAAGAACCCGAGAAACATGGATCTAGTAAGATAAGATAAGGTAAAATGGATTGTATGGGCGATAACAGCACTATGGCTTACGCCCTTCCCGATACGGGGGAAGCCCCTTATCGTAGTCACGTCTAAACATAGCCGTTAACTAAAATAATAAAATCCTATAAAAGCTGAAGATGTAAAATGTCTTCAGAAAAATAAAATCGTGTTTAAAAACTAGAGATGTATACAGTCTTTAGCATAAGTTAAGAACATGAAGGCTGTAAATGGGCCTTCACAAAAATAAAATAATAATACTACATAAAATCTAACAGCTAAACAACACAGTCATCTCAAATAGACGAAGATAATCCCGTCTCTTGAACAAAGAGAAGAACTCGTCGCAATATAGCTGATGCATCCCCTAACAATGACGCCATGTCATTGGGGATGTTATAACGTTGTCTGAGATGATTATATCCTGGACAATCTAAAAGGACGTGACGAATACTTAAAATTCCATTGCATTCACGACAATGCGGAGGGTCCAAACGTCGCAACAGATATCCATGAGTCAGGCGACTGTGGCCTATACGTAGGCGACATAAAAGTAGTTCTTCACGCCTGCTATCTCGGCAAGATGATTTCCATGGAGTAACAGTTACCTTAATTGCTTTCAGTTTATTAACAGCTACGTCATTCCATCGTCGCTGCCGTTCATTCCGGGTCACCTGTCTAGTAAGAACACTAGCCCAGTCAGATTGTGAAATTGAAAGAAGAAAGGAAAATCCTACAAATGTAGTCTCAAATTGAGATCGATGCCAAGTCCTCAGAAGATAACGCCGTTTCGAAGAAACACTGACGTAGGACATTGCACAGGGTTTCCATGTATCTTGGAAAACTCCTGCATTTTTTATCATGTTTTCAGCCCTGGAAATCTGGATTTTTTGTATTTGTTCTGAAATTTTTAAAATTGAGATGTCTTTAACTGTAAAATAATTTCTCTTTAAGAAGTAAAGGAAAGACAGGAATAATAGAAAAGAACTGTGTGACGAGATTACTAAAGTAGCCAAAAAAGAAGTTGAAGATGATGATGATACATGACCTAAGTATTGCTAAGAGAAACAGAACTAATAGAGAAGACATTGGATTTCAAACTTCTTGCAATGTCGAATGTTCTCCAAAAAAAGTGCTGAGAAAGAAAGGGAATAATACCTTCATTAGGACAAGGATAGTCATCGGTTCGAATTTAGTTGCTTTGGTTCACAGAAATTGATTCTGTTAGCAAGAAATTCTATTATTAGTCTTGTTTTTATTACCTCTCATATAAGTGTTTGTGTATCTTTGCATTTAATTCTGAAAATGTAAAGTAAATAGCAGATGTGGATTTGTTCTTTTGAAAACTATACAAAAGGAACTGTGGGTGCATCGCGTGACTAGGGAGAATGGTGGGGGAGGCCTCTTAAAGTTATTTTTATATAAGCTGTTTTCAAAGTTACCATAATCTCTTAACTTTGATTAAGCATTTCTGATGATATGAAAAAAAATCAATACACCTGGAAAAATCTAGGATTTTAAATTAGGTTAAAGTGTTGGAACAATGATTGCCATAATGATTGTCATTGCATATAGAATATGTCTTCCGTGTTTAGTTTTGTAAAGAAATATTATTTTCTTGTATTCTGGATCACTAGAACAATTTATGACTATTCACAGCATCAGAAATTGCACAGGACTGTTTACGGCACGAGTAGAAACATTTTACTTTTCCATGTTAGTACTTGCACCCATAATATTCTTGTTGACAAGTGGAAGCAAAGTAAACTAATTTTCACTAGCGTACTTGATTATGTATTATGTGAACAAGGTGATTTTCTGTAACAAAATGTATTGTTACGAAACTTGCAATTTATGAATGATAATTAAAAAAAATAAAAAATAAAGGAAGAATGTATCGTGCGGTTAAAAGAGATGTTTCTCGTATAATTATAAAATGAACATTGTTAGATATTATTTCCTTTATAGATAGATGTTGTGAATGGTAACTGTTGTAACCGGCGTTGATGAACAGTCTTCAAATGGTGAAGAAATTCTCTCACTTTTGTAACGTTTCAAGAGCTATTTCCGCTCTCATGATCACAGAAAGAGAGAGAGAGAAAAGAAACCTAGGTATTTAGTGTACGAAGTGAAATAAGATTTAGAAAACAAGGAAAAGAAACAGCACTAGTGGTTAGCGGTGTTGACATCTTCTCTAAAGGTGTGACAGTGGCGCCACATATGTAACTTGTAGGGAGATTAAAATTGATACGGTATATTTACCAAAGGTGTAACACTGCGTCTGCTAGTTTAATTACTGTAACGTAAGGTGTCCTATGAAGGGTGAATGAAAAATCAGTGATTACAAGATGTGAAGGAAACAGGTTGTGTTCGAAGTTTACTAAATACATGATACTGTCTGTATAACTTAACTTATAACAATGGATGACGCTTCAGTGATTCAAGAACGAGACCAGGGCTAGGAGAATGCATTAAAAAAAAAATCAAATAAAGGTGACCACGTTTTATGTAGACACCCACATTCTGTGTTAAAAACAGGTTTTTAGGAAATAATGTAACAGTCCTTCTTTGTAGAACGGTCTATATGATTTTTTTTGCTTTTTATAGGACGTTTGTTGATTTAATGTGATTCTCGTTACGTAAATGTTGATAGAGCCCAGAAACTGGGTTCTCGGAGAGTGTATCTTTGACATGCTAACTTAATGCGTACTGACAGCGGTCTTTTGGTCATTCTAATGTATGTTTTGTCACAACTGCATATGGTTTCGTCGTAAAACCGGTGAAGGATTTTCCAAGTCTGAAAAGGGGTGGGTAGGAACAAATTGTGATCTTGAAACATTTTCAGAATTCCTTGTCAAATACGTGGGAATATAGTTACAGTAACGTATTTAAGGTTTTCAGTCTCTGTTTGGAGTTTTATTGAGGGTAGATTGTGCAGAGTTTTGCCAGTTTTGTTAACCTCTCCACAAGTTACGTATCGTGACTTCACTGTCACACTTTTATAGAAAATGCCAACGCCACGCTTGTCTTCTAAATCTTATTTCACTTTCAAATTACCTTTATTTCAGTTACACTAAATATCTAGCCCTTTTTTTTTTTCTGTGATCATGAAAGCGGAAATGGGTCTCGAAACGTTAGAAAAATGAGAATTTCTTCACCATTTGAAGACTGTTTATGAACACCAGTCAGTACCAATTGGCTCATGTAAAATATATTAAAAAAAATTATCGTTACTGTGACCAGGACTTGAACCCGGATCTCTTAGTTGTTAGTTGCGTATTATAATACCACGGCACAGCCAATTTTCTGTCTATATGGAGCATTCTTTGCGCCTCGGTTAAACCAGTTGCTCACTTCTAGTCTTGAAATTAATGCATTCCACTAAATGCGAACATTTTCATTGAGGAGTCGTTCAGCAAGTCATGCAGTACGATAGAATTAGGAATTTTATTGATTTTGATTTATTTCTGATTTTTTGGCTCAGGCTGTTTTCCCACCGCTTGTCAATTGGCAAGAAAAGAAAACACCCACAAAGAAGTCACGTAGCTTGGCCCCACATATTTTGTGGCAACCCTATTACGTATCAAACCCATGGGGAAAGTGGTTACGATCTCGGACTTCGGCTCATATTAGTTTATGTAACGTAAGTACATTTTCTCAATGCAGTTTTGTTTATATATTTATTTTGCTTATTTACAGGAACTAGTTTCTGTTGATCTTAATGAAACCACAAGAACTGGAGAGATGAAAGTGTTGGGTCAAGTGAAATCAAGACTTGTGTGTTCACCGGACTGGGATACAATGTTGAAAGTTGTCGGTACCAGATAACGTATGCCGAAATAAGCGGAAAGCACCGCTAGAAGTAAATTTGTTTATACGATGTTTAATGTGTTGATATGCATGCGCGTGTGTATGAAGGGAAAATGAGAGTTCATTGCAAGCACGTGGACAGTGAAGTGTTTAATATTTTGATGGATTGTAAAGTGTATTATATCACATAATACGGGTTTCAGAGGTACTGTAAAGCTATGTCGTCACGGGGGTAGTTAGTTTACGTGTGCGCGACAACAAAGTTACCCAGTAGCAACAGCCGCACTATCAACTTACTCATAGTAGAGCTTTTGCTATTGGGTAACTTCTGTTGCCGCGTGTACTAGCGGCTCGTAAACTAGTTGCTATTGGGTAACTTCTGTTGCCGC
>JAGDQP010000404.1:25907-71060 GCA_022664845.1 Lepisma saccharinum
GAAAAATGTTAGTAGAAAATAGCTCAGGTGAGGATGTTAAAAACGCGTTTTTGATTATTGAACTTTGGTACAAAATTCTGAAATGTAGCTAATATTCTTCGGAGGACACATAGAGCGGCTGTTGATACGTTAATGACTTCATCGATTCATATTTAGGTGGTAGTATCGGTGTTTCTTTGAAAAATGTTACAAGAAAATAGCTCTGATGAGGACACTCTAAACGCGTTGCTGAGTATTTAACATCTCGGGCTCTTTGAATGGTGAAAATGCCTTCTGAGGTATAGAACGCGGGAAAGAAATATGGAAATTAGTGGGCTGCAGAGCGTCAGTCAATGTAAGGGCTGCTTTGCTTGGAAGCCTGCGATGTGGGTGAGTATGTAATTGAAACACGTATAAGGGCTAATTTACATTCTCGCTTGCGTTGGCTTGCCTTTTGGTTGAATAGCCAATTGAAAGACGTATTGTACTTATGTTACAATCTAACACGTGTTGCAATTGGCTATCCACCCATTCGCACGCAACGGAAACTTACATGTAAATCAGCCTTAAAGTTTGCTTTCCTTGGAAGCTTGCGTATAGAGTGAGTTTCCAATTGAATCACGTGTTTTATTACGTAATACGGAGAACACGCAATACAAACGTGTTTCACTTGTTACCGAAATCGCACGCAACGAATCATTTCTTGAAAGTGTTCTTCGGGTCCTCTGGCTTCACAAATGTATTATATATCTGACCCATATCTGTATTACTTTGATTATTCCATATTTTCTTGAAGATTCAGATCATTGGTTAGATAAGTAGAAACTGTATTAGATGTATCCATTGGACAAAAAGAATTTATTGTTTTTTTTTTAATTTGTCACACTTTCCTAATACCCGGTAGCTCCAGATTTGTTTCGTGGATAAGGATCTCGGCAAAATCGTTTTTGAAAACGCGTTGAGAACTTCAGCCTCGTGAAAAACATACCAAAACATCTTTCAGGATCTAATATGATAAATTGTCTTCTAACGTGTATAGCAAGATACATAAATAAACAATTCACTACTTTAAAAAACGAAAATTTATTGTAAATAAGGTATACTTCCAAATTTGTGATGTATACATCACACTATAGCATAGAAGTACAATTGAGTCTAGAACCCCTTTTGTAATTAGTTTGTTTACTTGTACTGTAGAAATGGCGACTGATACAATACCCAGTATTTATATATTTTAGGTTACTCTATTTAGGCCCTCAGTTCGCAGCGATCCTAGTGGCAAACTATCGAAACATAGTGCATTAAGAGAACACATTTGGCAGCTTCGCTTCCTCACCTACTTATCTTACACCCTGTTTGCGTGCTAATTTTTTTCCCAATAGAGAACATAGATGTCACATGAAGCCAAATTATGGTTCATCGGCAGCCATCTTGTGTGGCCCCATTAGAGTCCCTCCGTACCGAGTACTGTGAGGATTGCCTTTTACGATATTAGGATGAATGTACCTTTGAGAGGCAATACTCGAGAAAGAGGGTCTCTAAATATGGGGCCAATCAATATGGCCGAAAGGCCTCGTCCCTTTCGTCTCTTGACTTCATCCCCATCTTCCGTAAAACAACCTAATGTTCCTTCTATTTATATTTCTAACTCTATGTTTTTCCCGCACCATTCGAGCTGGCTGCCGTCTAAAGAGAACCCACATGGAAAAAAGGCGTAGCCTACTCTTTCGCAAGCAACTATAAGTAACACCGTCAAGCGCTTGCTGGCAACTGGCAATTTGGGATTGTGTATAACATATGGGAAAGCTGAGTCAGGGGTCCCGGATTCGAATCTAGGCGGGAGAAAGACTTTTTTCCTTCTTTTTTTAAAAATATATTTTTTTATGTTTATATTTATTAATAATAATTGTATTTTTCGTACATTATCTTAAATTAATGACCATGGGAACGTGGAGGTTAAGTACGGTTAGTTGCAATTATGTATATGTTCAAAATATATTTTTAGATGTTCATATTTATTATTACTAATTTCTTTCTTGCAGTCTTCGTAGATTATCTTTAATTAGTGACCGTGTGTTCGTGGAGGTTAGGTAAGGTTTGGTTCGGTCATGTATCTTTACACATATTTATTACTAATAATTATTTTTCTGTGTTTCCATGTGGGCTCTCCTTAGACGGGAGCCGGGTCAATTAGTTCGTTAAAAAAATGCTTTTTGCGGTGGTTTCAATCCAACTTTTATCAAGCTAACTATAGTTTGTGTCAGATGTGATGTCATTGACTCAACCAAGATTAATGAAATTAGGTGATAGGCCAAAATTAAAAAAAAAAGAAGAGAAGTCGAACGTACCAGCTTCAGGCTCCCATCTTCGTGTGCAGAACCAGAATTTAGGAGGGAGTGATTTATTCGCAACTTCACATACTGATAGTCTAATTCCATTAAATCTCTGTTTTACAGGTGAAACCTGTTTTACAATCTGATCACCTTTATTTTAAGTGCTTACCACTCTTTAATTTTGGCTGTGTACGGTACATATGGAATGGCCCACATTATGCTCAGATTCAGGTTTTTCAATTTTGGCCTATCATATAATTCTAATATCCTTGGTTGAGTCAATGACGTCAAGTCTGTCACAACCTATAGTTAGTTCTATAGTCGTTGGATTTCAATTGGTCTTGCACCTTCGAACAAATAAGATTGCACATGGTGATGAATATATGAATGAAGACTACAGGTAAAGAACGTACCTTGTCCATTTTATTAATTTTACAATAGAGCATTTTAAATGTCCAGAATTTGCATTGCGTATACCGGTACAACAAATAAAGATTGGTTTGTAGCAGATGGAGTATATATTATCTTCATGCATGATAGCTTGTTGAACAGCTGATAGCACTCTTATCTCAATTTCGCAAAAAAACCTAGTTCTTTTCCTGTGAATTTAAATTTTTAAGACTTTAGGCAACTTCCGCTCAGGCCGGATCGATGAGGATTGGTGGAATGAGGAAAGCGGGAGGGAACGGGAGAACCAAAAAAAAAAACACGCACACGGTGTTTGTCATCACAAAGCCCACATGGTAAAGCAGAGATCGAACCGACGACCCCAACCACCAGAGGTAAGCACTCTACCATTGAGCCACGCGATACCTTCCTTTTCTGCCGTCTTCATATGGAAAATGCGAAGTTCAACCGAATACCTGTATTAATTTATTTACGCCTTCGTTTACATTACGAAGTTAAGGCCTTTTCTACCACTCAACCATGAATACAGAGAGAGTAATTGACAGTTTTGGTAAGCACTGCTAAGATGAAACAGATTTATAATACAAGAAATCTCGTAAATTATAAAGAAACTGAAGTAAAAATAAAAGGGACACGAAACAAGAATTATCTACAAAACATATTTTTGAAAATCTAAAAGTTGCTAAAGTTCACTAATCACACAAACACACACGCACACATACACACACACACACGAGAATATAGATATAAATACAATGATAAGAATACCATGAGAGTAGTTATACAAAATAACATTATCAACTTACAATTAATTATATCGCACTCCGGCAATGATACTGTCACAAGTCAAGAAACTCAAGTTAAAATAATAGCTGAGCAAAGGAAATGCGTTTTATTTAAAAAAACTAAATACATGTAACGGCCTCGCCAACTAACCAAAAACTTGGCTTCATCAGACACACTAAATCACATAAACAACACGATTTCTAGTGAGACAGCCATCTGGTTCCCAATTGGCCCCCCGCCAGCCAATCCCGTATCGACTACACAAAGTGAATTTTTAATTAACAACAATCACTGATTTCCTCTCACCCCCTACTACATCTAAACATACAATCCCAAAATAAGCCTTTTCATGTAGATATTATTTTAAAAGTGATATAAGAAAATTAAGTAAAAGAAAGATAGAAAATAAAAATAAAAGGAACATTAAATTAAACATAAATAAAAAAATACGTCTTACAGGAAATATAGAATTTATATTTTAAGACTCCTTAATAATCTATCCCACTGTTCATCAATTTTAAGTCCCGAGTTCCTGTTCATCGCTTTTTCACCTTCCATTTCTATAAATTTTGCTTCTTTCCATTTTCTGACGGTTCTTCTACCTTCATGTCCCAAGACTTTCAGTTCACTCAAATCCACTAAATGTCCCATGTCTCTCATATGTTTATAAATAGCATTTCTGTCCCTCGCCAACCTAAAATCATCTTTATGTTGTTTTATCCGCTCTCTTAACTTCTTTACCGTTTCCCTCACATAGCACATTTCACAATCACTGCACTGAATTCTATAAATTACTCCTTTTTTCTCCACCCTTCCCTTCTCCTCTTCTTTAATCTTCGCTTTTCTCTTATCACTTCCAGTAGCCTCTTGCTTCCTTCTGTGTACGTTGAAATACCACCCATCTTCATCAGCATTCTCTTTATCACTTCTGTTTCCTACCCTATACTCTCTATCCCCCACCACAGTTTCTTCTCTTCCTTGTCTCTTAATCTCTCCTTTTCTTCTGTACTTTAACACCCTCTTATCATATCCATTTCTCCTTAACTTCTCTTGAAAAATTTCTATGCCTTCATCTGCAGTTTCTTTTTCACTTTTGACGTTCTAATTCTTTCTTCCATGTTGCTTGAGAAGTTTCTCTTCGTCGAGTATCCACATCACTCCTAGCATGGCAATATTTCCCGGACGCACAACTTTTTTGGTACCATCCCGTGGATATCTTTCCTTCCTTCTTCCTTATCCTCATATCTAAAAACACTAAGGTATCCTTTTCCACTTCCAACTCCAGTTCTATGCTTTTCTTTATATCTTCAATTTCTTGTACAAATTTCTCCAACTGCCTTCATGTGCCGTTCCATATCTCCAAGCAATCGTCAACATATCTACTAAATACACTAACTTGTCACCTCCTTTTAACCGTACCTTCTTCTCCCATTCATTCAAATGTAGATGGCTCGATAGTAGGGATTGCTGATGGGAAGTCAAAACTCGACAATCCGAAAGCATAAGTAACAATTTATCACAGCACTTCAGATTGTAGTATACTTCTTGTATGGAAATATTCAAAGTATTTATAAATTTGTTGACGAATTTAAAATCAACGAAATCGTATGAATCGTCAGTGAATGACTATCGTACCGAACGCTGAGTTTGTCGGTTTACTTACTTGCTTATCATGTCTATCATTGACCACTCATATAGAGCACGTCATTTATGAATTTAATACAATATATAGTCGTGTTACAACTGTATCGAGCTTACATTTTTTTTTACATTTGGGACCCTCTGACCACCCCTACCTCTCAGCCAATCTTGGCTCAGCCCCGCTTCGCGCATTTGAAATGCAGCGAACTGAAAGTGTTCTCCACGGGACTGGGGAAGGCCATCCCCGGTATTCGTCTCCCTGCTTCGGCCCCTGACACGGCGTCGAAGCACGGAGTCGGCAGGACCTGTTGTTCCTCAAGGTATTGTTTACATAAAAAAGAGAAAATAATAGCAAAGAGAAGGGGGCCGGGGAAGTTCTTTTAGCCTGGCTCCCGCTGGCAAATCCAGGCCCTTTTTCCGCGAGTGGGGGAATTTCTTCTTTTATTATTTTTTTATTTTCACTTCAGTTTACAATACGTACATACATGGACCTGAGCTGTAACAAAATACAATCATATATTAAGTACACTGTGTTAGTGGTTTAATGTATCAAGTAATTATTTATTTGGGTTAAATTTTACTATTATTTATTAATGTTTTTCACTTTATTAATTCCTGCTTTTATGTTGTGACTTCAGTATTTTCTTAAGTGTCTTTCCTTACTAATCCTATATATCGGTGTTATTAGTCCTTACATAGTTGTCTAGTTATTATTGTTAGTATCAGTTTTTTTTCATTTATACAGTCAAAATTACGTTATTGAAATCACTTCCCGCACTGTGCTATCTGTGTAACTATCTTAATAAAAATTTATACTTCATTTTCCGTAATCTACTCATTAATAATATATAAAATATTTCTAAAATAGAAGCAATTCAAATACAAAATACAAGGACACTAAACAATCATTCATTTATATGGACTTCAGTTCCTCTATCTATACATTTTAAACCAAAAAAAAATATATCATCAGCAAATTATCACAATAAGTATTAATAATAGTTTACCTTTACATTTAATTCCCTATGAATTGCTCCGTATCAGAATTTAATTTTTATCCTTCACCTATCTACTCTAAGCTAATCCTAACTATCCTAACTACTTTCACTCTCATCATCCATTCTCACCAGGGAAGTCAGCCGTTAAAGTTCATTCCAGGGGGCTGGGACACACCCTCCATATCCGTATAGATTGGGGCCTATCCTGGAAGTTTCTTCACAGCCGAATCTTCAACCACACCGCACATTCACACTAAACTTCATACTTCTTTCGAATTGCACATCACTATTAATTTTACCAATCCAGTTACCTCGGTACTCCGCTTACCATCCATATCCATAGGATTGGTGGTCAGGCACTGGGGGTTTCTTCGCGGATGAGTAATCGTTAATCCCGAAAGTTCTCGCACTCACGCAACGCTAAACGGCTGGCCTCGGGGCATACCGGTTTCGGTTCGCGATTTAGCGTTGATTCCTCACAATTTTGTAAGAACCACAGCCGTGGAAAGATGTTTAATCCACAAAGTTCGTGTGAATTCTTATATGTGAGTTTCCCGCATTCCGCTTCTCCCGCACCGCGTACTCCCCTTGGTACCCGGGTCGCGCGCGTCACACATTCTTCGACTACGTTATTTACATTATTTACAATATGCATTGTTTCCCGTCTTCATTCTTGGTCATATATGTTCCTTCTCATTCTCCTCATATAGATTTCTTTCTCCTTATATGAGATGATGGTAGCCAACAGATCCAGGGAGGTTCTTTTGATGTCATCTTCGATTATTTCGCGTATGTCAACGTTCTTTAGTTCGTTTCTCAAATCCACAATTCGAGCATCAACAGTTCCATCCGCCTTCACGTGATTTTCTGGGCAATGGAGAACCACATGCTCGGGTGTTGAAAGTTGTCCGCAAGAACACTCGGGGGATTCCACTATCTTTAGTTCATGTAATTTCGATTTGTATGGTCCATGTCCACTTAGGAAATGCATCGAGCCCTTATCTGGATTCCAATTGGTCCATTTTAAACGTTGTTCAATCATGGGTATTATTCCATACAACCTTCTTGATTTTCCGGAATTTTGCGAATTTCTTTGCCAAATTTGATTTATTTTATTATCAATGTCTTTTATATCTTGTGGAATTTCCCGCAAAATTTCCGTAGCTCTTATTTGGTTTTCATGCTTTATCCAATACTCAGCTGCCATTTTGATTGCTTCTAGATGTAAAGGTCTTATCCCCAGAATGACATTTATGGCTTCCCCCGGTGTTGTTTTATATGCTCCAGACATTCGCAGTAAGATGGTTCTTTGAGCTCTGTTAAGTTTTAGCGCCAATGATTTGTTTTCTTGCAACCTATGTGCCCAAACACTGGACGCATAGGTGCCAATAGCATTTACTATCTGGGAGTTATATAATTTCAAAATTTTTGTGGGTAACTTAAATTTAGTGCTTGCCAATGTTATTATCTTATTTCCAAATTTCAAAATTTTATTAGTAGTTTCCTCAATGTGGGCGTTATAGTTCAACTTTTCATCAATTACAACTCCCAAATATCTAAACTTATCAACTCTTCCAATAGTTTGATTTTCATACTTAATTGTAGGATTTCGCTCTAACTTTCCTTTAAATATCATATACTTAGTCTTATTAACTGAAATTTTAAGTTTATTTTCATTACACCAATTCCCTAATACTGTGGTGATCTTGTTTGTCCTAATCTCTAATTGTCTTCGAGTTTTGCCCCCCACCAAAATAGCGAGGTCGTCTGCATACGCCGTTACCGATGTTACTTCTTCCATCCGATCCAGAACTTTGAGACAGGGGGCAATGCATGATATTGGGCCACATACAGACCCCTGTGGACATCCTTTATTGGGTATTCTTGTTATTTTCTCTCCCGGAGCCCTGAATGTAATCTTCCTGTCCATCGAGCTTACAATACTAGGTCAACAATTACATACTCAATAAAACTGTAATGACTGAGTTTGTTGGAACCTGCTTCAAGGTGCAGTGTCTTCCAGTGACGCCATATTCCTTTCAGCCAATGAGAATGAACGGACGAGAATGGGCTAAAAGTTATCTATATATCTTGATCAGTCATATTGATGTGTAGAAAACAGTATCATCTACTTGATTTAGAACATTTTTCGTTTTATATTTTTTAATAGACCACTATCCATTTTTATAATTGGCTGCCTAAAGATGATGTGACAAGTATATTAACTTAGTCGTAACGTAACAAAGTGAATAGCGTATATTAAATCGCAGTTGCCTAAGGAGATAATAGCATGAAAATTACAGGATACTGCGAAAAACATATTCAATTATAATAATTAACATTTGGGAAATAACATGTACGAATATTTAACATTTTTCTCTCAAGAGTGCGTTTAATTTTTAGGTGCTTTCGATTACTTTAAATATATTAAATTTGCCCTTTTCGTATTTTTAGTAAATTTAATAATTATATTATTGGTATTACTTTAGCTTACGTCAGGCGTTATTTTTAAGAACGAAATAAATCACAGGTTGATGAATAGGAATCATGGTAATGCTACGTCATAGTGACTTGTTTATTCCCGTATCACCATTGACTTTTGCTACAAAAATCACGGACAATATGTCGAGTGAGCGAAAGCGAACGATGACGGGTTGGAAAAAGCCAGGTTCGATATATATTATACGCGATGCAAATCACCTTAAACAGACATTACCTGCGACTACTCTCTTTATGGTTCCAAATGGAACGCCCGACGTGTACTAAAGAGACGCCTTATTGGTTATATTATTGCTCTGGTGAACATATCTTACGTTGTATTCAAGTTAACTAACAAGAAAACCTTCAATGAGATAATATCGAAACCTACCCTGAAATCTCGCTAGGAGAATCTACGTCCTATAGAAAGGTTATATTAAAAAATTAGCTGCCCAATTCAACTGCAAGGTCCCGAGATAGGGGCTGGAATATTGATACAAAGTGTAAAAACAGAGTATTTTTTACCATTCAATCAACAAATGTCACTTCTGATTTACTTTCGTCTTGGAATAAAACAATGGCGCGCGTCTCTTCCCACACTGCAGCGCTCCACCACAACACTCTTCGCCAAGATCTTATTTAGAAGCTGTCCGGACCCTTGCCGAAATTCATATTTTTGTTTTGTAAAATTAGTATAATTTTAGATAAAGTTATATGGAGTTTACGTAATTTTTACACCCGGACAGATATCCGATCTTGCCCCAAGACATTGGACCCCTGAAACCAACTTCTAAATACGGGTTTGTTCTTCACTAAAGGAAGACCTCGGTTAGTCGTGAGCTAAGCAAAACGCCCTTTGCGTGTTCTTCATACGTTCACGTCCCGTGTGAGTCTATTGAAATTATATGGTTCGGAGCGCACTTTGCTTACAGTTGTAGGTTCCACCAAATTGCTTAACATAATCAAGCTACTCACTGGATACGCAATATTGCAACTTCGAAGAGATCAGCTGGTTACTACTTGCCTATGGAACGTAGATTATCACAGAGGAATTTCAACTTGGGATTCAATATGAGCTTATTGACGGTTTCTTGTAAGAACGAAACTTACAGCTGTTGGTTAAGTGGTTTCGGAAAAACTGCGTTCAAGAGACTTGACGCGACGTGACTTAAATCCGTAGCCGCACCTGGAAAGGCAATGATGCTAATTTCCCGCATAATAGAGAACCAGCCTAATTTTACAAAAGTAATCTGAATTTCGACCCCCTCCCCCTCAATACGTCCCTGGCAAGGAATGTAGTAATAGAACGATGCGATGTGGACTCGCAAGTGGTTCATTCTAGGACGTAAGTGAAGCAGAAGTGACTTCCGTTGATTGAATGATAAAAATTACACTTTTGTACACTTCCCACGAATATTCCAGCCCCTATCTTGGGACCTTGTAGTTGAATGGGGAAGCTACTCTTTTGTGTGTGACTTTTCTATAGGACATAGATTCTCCTAGCGAAACCTGAAGGTAGGTTTCGATATTATCTCACTGATGGTTTCCTTGTAAACCGCTGGATCATCGTCCACGAGGTTCGATTTGATGTATTCCATTTTGTTGACCAGATTGTGTGCAGAAGCACTCTAAAATAATATAGGAGTACCTAAAGCAGTAGATGAAGTGCTACCAAAACTGTTAACGTACACACTTCCATGATCCTGCATTTTAGCGATTAAACTAAGTATTCAGATTTAACCGGGTTAAACATAATGTAACTTAACTCCTGCTACTCAATGTTTACACGTTTATCTTGCTGGATTAGACTCCTTTAGTATTCCTTCTGTTTTCCTCAATTCTGACCTCCCAAATTCCAAACGAATAGTCCATTGTGCCAGTTTTCTGCTTCTCGTTTTGAGTAAACGAACACATTTCAGGTCTTATATAAAATATATATAAGCTTTGTTTAATAAGCAGTATCAAAGAAATTAAGTTTTCCACTCCCATATAAAATCAATACTACTTCCTGCGGTAATAGCTAAGGAACCCCACTCAAGAAGATGCTATCACTACGATATAGCCCTTGCGAATGTACGAGGGTGCAATTCGGGTAGCGGAATTTTTGTACAATTCCTGCTACCTTAGATTAAAACGATTTGGTTAGATCCTTAGTTGAGGTAAATTCTATGTAATACACAGTCCAAGTCGGAAATTGTAAGGAAACTCACATAAGATATTCTATTTGTAATGCAGGAACGTAGTTGTTCTAGGGCGAAGATGAAAATTTAAACAATAACTAGCAGATCAAATAGGACATCATAATAGCTAATGCTTGTGAAATCCGTTTACTGAGGAAAGACTAGTTATATATCATCTGCGCAGCACTTTATATTTGCGTCTGAGTTATTCTCCATATGCTCTGCAATACATATAGCAATATTAACGAACTTAAACATCCACCTTTCCGTCAATTGAACTTTAGTTATCACTCCGAGACGAAATCCTTTGATTACGAACATCCAAAGAATTAATAAACTACCAACAAAAATAAGGAACTTAATACATTAAAAATATGTGCACTGATCAAGTTCTTTACATGTACTGATCGAATAGTTTGTTTGTATACATGCCCTGTTGAGATTTCTTCCGCGAACAAAATCTAATATTTTCACAGTATGATTTGACAACCATTAGACTCTTTGTGATAATCTTAACGTCACTTACGCATTCAATATCTGTCGAGGAAACCAACAGCTAAGTCTTCATTCCTTCCTCGAACGGACCCAAAACTAGCGGTTTAACTTCATTAAACTCAGATAACTGTAACACGCGTGTATAACCAAATATCTTAATTAGATCTCCCCTTTCAAACTCGTCTCCTCTTCTCCCCTCCTTTCTTCTTCTTTTTTCTTGTCCCTCTTGTCTAGAAAATCATAACTTTTCAACTGATGAATCATATTTTTCGTCCTTTTTGTCTACCATGTTCTCTTCATAATTAATCTTTGCTTTGTTAAATGCAGCATCTTTATTATGCCAAAGATCAGACATTACTTCTTTCTGTCACTTCGACTTGTCCGTTATTGCTATGATTTGGATCTCTCATCCAGAACGAAAGCTGTCACTACTTGCTTCTTCCCTAACAACTTGCTTGATCTAAAATCCCGAACCATTCGTATCTTCCGTAATAACTTGTTTGATGTGTGTTGATAACTCCGTAGATTCAACGTGGTTGCCACGCTCTTTCAGACGTCTATATGCTACTCGAAGCAGTTTTTGTATCTTCTCAAGATATTCTACCGAAGCCATAGTTTGTTGACCAATATATATCGCTTTATTGCACATCTTAATACACTGTTCGAAGTCTTTCTGTTGAAGGAAAACAGCTTATAAATTACCATAGTAGATCATGTTATTAGCATCTTGGTCTATTGCGTTTGGTAATGAAACAGAGCAGTTTGAAAATCCTGCATCTTATAAGCTTCATTACCTAAGCTTTTTCTTCAATATCCGCTTGCTGTTGCCCTTTGTTCTTGAACTCCTTTGACAGTGCTTGATTTTATTCTCAAACCTATCGCCCCTATATTTCATAATAACGTTTTCATTCTCATAATTTCCAGACAACTCTTCTGCCTGACAAGAAAACATCGATAAGTGTTATTATACTCGACAATTCTTCGATCTGAGATACAACGATATTAGTGATGATTACTTCTGAAACTTCTGAATCTGTTTGAACATTGATATCCAACGCTAACGGAACTTCACTATTCGTTTGCATCTTAGTATGCCTTAAACTGAGTTTCTTCCCATGAAAGTTTTGTGATTAATCTCAATATCTTGCTCTAAGAACTGTGTGTTACCATTGTCCATGGAATAGAAACGTTCTGAACCTAAGTTAACATCATCACAACGTAACTGATTATCTGCCCTCTTACGCTGCCAAACTTCCATTTGTGTCTGTAAGCTATGCACTATACTGAGTAATTTGTCTTCTTCATTAGTAGGGGCAGTAGAATTTCGCGACTCGCGAACATTTTCAACATTCAAGAAAATGCATTGAATAAATATATTGCTGTTAGCAGTTTGTGAAAATGTCATTTTTAGCTCACGAAACACTCGCAAAATTTGGATATTGTGCTTCTATCCACGAATTCTGAGCACTACCCACGATATTATACCATTTTTATTCATTCATTCACAAAATTAATACCTAAATAATCGAAAAAATATCATTCGTCTTCAAAAACCTATCATCGGATTGTCGTAGCACAGAAAATGTCAGAGTGTAGTACACTTTATCCTCAATTGATTGCAGCAATTTTGCGAATATGGTTTGCCATCTAACGGGAAGATACAAACTTCATTATCACAAGATCATTCATTGTGTGCGTTTGATGGTATTCTCGGTGAAAATATTTGTGAAAACATGTTGAACACGTGAGATATCACACCGTAAATCTCGCTATCGGAAAGAACAAAGCAAAGTTTCAAATGCAGCCTGTTTGAATTTTTTAATTAAAGGTTTCCTGTATGCTGCTCAACAGTCAAACAAATCTGACTATGACAAATTTAGATGTGTCTTCATTATATGCTCATGAAATTTCAGCTGGTTGATTAAGAAATAAATTCCTTCATAGTTGTACAAGTGTTTTTTAAAATTTTGAAACCTGTTTTTGCAAATATGTAAGAAATGCACTTTACTTAGGTTTTTAGGAGCATGCATTAGTGCAAGGTTTATGTCTAATGTTTTAAATTCTCATTCAACACAATTATTTAGTTTTATCTATTCAAGACATTTACCTTGTACTCACGGAATTTTACCTTGTACACTCACGATTTTTAACATTTTACTCACAAAATCATTCACAAACTTTAAACACCTTTATTCACGAAATTCTATTGTCTCTATACATAGATACTGATTGTATTTTGTATTCTCATTCTGAAGGTGTTGAACTATATCTTCTAAAATCTTTAGTTTCCCGTGTATCTGACCATAAGATACATGCGTAGGTATTAACAATCTTTCGTACCAACCAGGCATTGGAAGGTCCATGCCAGAACGGCCGATAATAAATTGTGTAAGCATAGTATTTGTAGCTGCAAATAGTATTGGAGTCAGTTTATTCCTAAATGCAAGTTACAAATTCACGTGGCCTATTACCGGTAATCATTTATAAAATATAACATTACTGAGTTAGGTAAGATGTATTTGTGACACCATATAGCTTCGAGCAGTTAAGGTACTAGGTTCAAAATTGATCCCGTATCCAGGACAAAATCACAGAGGAAGTTCTGAATCTCCAGAGTAGGCGTTGGCAAACTTGTATCTAAATAATTTTTATTTCGTAAGCTATCCTTGATATTTAACGGATCATCCATAAATAGACTGTAGTTGTTCGTTATTTCTTTCCTTTTCTCTGACTTGTCCTGTGTCAACCACATCATCAACTGTTTGCACACGATTATTTCTACAAACTACTGCAAGATATCCTTTCTGATTACATGAGAAACAGGCGAGATTTAATGCTATGAATCTGTTTTTTTTTTTTAAGATAGAATTTACTACACATCCCACAAGGCTTCTTTTCTTGAACAGGAATATAGTTTCATATGATACCGGGAGTAGTGCATGTTCCGGTCGAGTTATAAAGATGAAATGAATTGTATGGGTGGTAACAGCACTACCCGGTCGAGTATTAGTACCATAAGAAACTATGTCTTATGATTTCAGTTGATTTTTTATTTACTTGCTCGACAAGGAATGCTATTTGAATTGCTCTCAGGAACGCTATTTTGTGGTCAGACAAAAGTTTTTTACGTACGGAATCATCTCTGATACCAAACACAACTTAATATCTCAGCATCGTCTCTGTGAGCTCACAATACTCACAGTGTATCACTTGGCGTGTAAAGCTCTTATAAAGAAAATTCTGTATTGTTTGTAACTCTGATTGCTTAAGTAAGTGGCATTTGTTTCTTTCTACAATGTCATTAAATTTCGGAACAAAAGTTTCAATAAATTTACTCTTGACATCGTCATAGGATTTTTGCATTAATCTCCTCAGATCCAGCAGAATTTTTCTGTGGAAATTCTGTGTTGCAAATATTATAGTTACCTGTAGCTATAGTCCCTGTTAGCGTATTTTCAATTATTTCCTTCGTGTCTTTGTCGGTTTGCCGATGGGTCCATGTCGACAATGAGCGATATTGTGCTTCAACGTATACGTTATGTACAGTATGGATTTCGCCTGTAGATGACACTAGGTCTCAAATAGATGTTATCTCATGTATTATATTCTGAAACATAAATTATCATTTTTCGAAATTGATGCTTTATTTAAGATTTATGGGCCTTCCAGTATGAGGCGACGCTTGGAGCTGGAGTTTCCCATTACGCCAGCCTTTAAGATCCTTCGTTTCTAGATAATATATCAACATATCTGTGTTGTACTTTTGACAAATGTAGTTGGTCAACATCCACTGTGTGTATCCTGTTTGTGCACGGTAACCAAACCGTTCTTCCCATTTTTGACGTTGCTTTGGAAGATGTGATCACTGATAGGAAATAAGTGCCTCAGGTGCTAGAAAAGCAATCGGGCAATCGGGAAAATTGACTGTGACTAACAGAGACGCTTTGCGCACTCACAATAGTCATACCTTGAACAGTGGCAAAGATAAATGGGGGTGTCGAAGAAGCTCGTTCAGGGTTGTCTGCTTTATGGTATTAAGGTGGGCTTATCCGCAGCCGAAGAAAATAGCTGAATGCGCCAAGCCTTTGAGGTTAATGCTGTGAGTGAACGCAAATAAGGAATTGGTTCCATAAATTCACGACAGGAGATTCGCCCCTGTGTGATGAACCCTACAGTGGGATCTCAAAAACCATGAATGACCTGGACCTGAAGGCGGCCATAGAGCAGGACAGCATCCACACGTGTGGTGAACTTTCCGAACCTTCCATATTTCTGATGAAAAAAAAAACAGACTTTACCTGCACCGCACAGGGAAGGCGTACAAGTTGAGTGAGTGGATACTCAAAACACTGTCGAACTTGGAAGGCAACAAGACCAACAAATGCTTTCCTATTTTTTTACTTTCCTGGCACCGCAACACACTCATTTTCGATCGAGAAGGTGTGAAGAAAGGTTGGTCCTGTATGAGATTCCTGGCCTTGCCAGACATTGATTGTCACAGTGGACCCTGTCTCACACCACAAAGGCCACCTCTACACCCATTCAAGGTCAATTCTATATCTGGTGGACTAGTCGCCAAGTAGAGGACCACGAGGATGTGTGTGCGTCCAGACACACCCTAGCTTTCAGTAGCAATCAGTTATTTGTATACATCCTAGCAATAATTAAATAATAAATATGAACATATAAAAATATATTTTGAAAGAGGAAAAGAAGGAAAGGTGTTGTCCCGGGCGGGACTCGAACTCGTGACCTTTCACTTAAGAAGCCGACGTCTTGACCAGTCGGCCACGAAGGCGACCTGGCAAACAGCGCTTTTGAACTTGTATTTACAGTACATGTGTTTCGTACGAAACCCGGTCACGTGTCTTATTTTTTGGTTATGTTCTACCACTTTAAAACATATGAAAAAAATCATGGTTTGGAAACACTAAAAATAAATAACATATATTTTTTTTTCGAGCCAACTGTTGTCTTCGTTTTTTAAATCCATTTTTCGAATTTTCTAACTTCTCTAAAAAATTGAATTTTTTGCTAACATAAATGAAACAATTTCCATCTTGTAAAGTTTGAAAAATCTTCAGTTTTAATAAAAGGTCATCGTAGGTGGAAATCTGACCGAGATATCGCTAAACTACCAAAAAAACGCACTTCAATTTATTTTGAGGTTAGGTTAGCATCTTTTGAGCTGAAATTTGGTGGAGAGCCATCATTTTTTATGCTGAATATGGTAGTTCTTTTTTGTCACGATTCCTTCCAAGACACTTTTTACCGTCTTACCCTACTAGGCTCTTTAGGTGTCTTGCTCATTTTATTTTTAAAATACCGGATATTTTCAAGAAAAAGACAAATGCCAGCTTGACATTTCTAAAAGGGTTAAAAGCAGGACATGTCCGATAAAGACCGGACGGTTTGTATCCATAATCCTATAAAGTGGTTTATTTGACTGCGTTATTTTGTTTTTTTTTTAATAGAAATCATTTTAATATTTTCTGTTTAGCTTATTTTTTGTTACCAGTATTATTTCATTTTTATGAAGACTTATTAACTTAATAGACCTCTTTACTTTATTATATTTTGAACAACGCTAGTTATTATCTTATTTTTCAATTCTGCAGTTTCTTTGTTCTAAGGCGGTACCACGAGAAATGTTATTTTGTGGGAAACGACATGCTGCCTGGCTCATCAAGCTTGACAGATGCACTCACTCAAGAGGAGGACACCGGTATGGGAACAAAAGTGAACAATATTTAGTATTGACTCCTGATTAGTTGAAAGTAGAAGATCTCCTTGCTATAACGTGGTATCCTTCCGAAACTATAACGCTTTAGTTACTCTCCCTGGTTATTAAAGCATAATCAACTTTGTCAGAAAGCTGTATTTTCTTTTTCCACTTAAATTTATGGGAAACACGTACCTGCTAGCACTACTAAAGTTAGCACCTATGGGTACACACGACATACAAATACTTGAACTTTACATATAGAATTATTATATAAGAATATAAGGTCTAAGAAAATAAGCATTAGTTGCTTTAAATGTATAGGGGGTTAGTATCTGGGAGATATTTAATTATAAATCACACCAAGTAGAAAACAATAAATGTTTTAGTAAATTGTTATTCACGTTCATAAGGAGATGATAAGTTTTTAAGGAAGAGACCCATAGTTTTTTTGTTAAATAGGCTCCAAACCACCCTGAATAAACTTCGGCGGGAATTGAACCCGTGACCAGGCGTACGCTAATCTCTCGGTTACCTCGAAGTTTTAAATTTCAGCTTGGAATCATTTAAATATGTAGACTAGTTCTAGTCTGAGCTGCGTTATGCCTTAAAAATAATGTTAGTTGTGAACACTCGGATACTACTTTTTAGAATATGCAATTAGACCATCAATTATAAAACCATAACATAATGAACTAAGATATTTGAGACATTGTTCATCTTCCTTACGAGCTGGATACACGAAACGTTTTTAATATTATAGATAGTTTTATGATTACACGGTCAAGTGTACCTTTCTTTATTTCTTTCAGAGCATTTTGTTGTATTTATTGCATGAAACGAACTTATGATGGATGAGTTGAGAAGGGATTCAGAGACTCTCCATAGTCCTCCTGGAGTTGAAGCTTACTCAGACTCTCAAACACAACAAGGTCATATTGACAGATGCAAAGTACCTGTGGTGAAATATTCTGCTTCCTTCTGGGCAATTTTCAAACTAATAATGTGGAAAAATTGGATTGTTCGCATACATAATTATAAATTAACCATCTTTGAGCTCGTATACACATTAGCTTTAACTGGTCTTGCACTACAAACAAGTCGTCGTGACCGAAAGAAGAGACAAGTGTTGACTGATCATTTATCGGGCTTTACGTTTGTGGCATCTGTTGATTTTACTGGAAGAAGAGCAAGAACTATAGTCGAAGGTGTGTATAAATTTTCCGTGGGAATTAACATTTTCCTTTGTATTTATATATTTAAGTGCTTGAATATAGATGATCAAGAGAGTGAGTAAATTTTACTCACACCTTGACAAGTTCCCGTGGTTTCCCTGCGAGCCAAGGTGCGAAATCGCTAAACAACAATGGGGGGAAGTGGACAAAACTCATTGTCAGAACTCAAGGAACGAAAAGTTCTCATCAAAATTAGGCAAAAATGTGTCTATAATTTGTCGAATTCCGCTTAGTTTCAAAAGCTACAGGCTGCCGAAACTCTGGGAAAATGAGATATTGTTCCTGCTCTCCTGATAATAATAGAAACCAGTGAAAATCATAGTTTTAAGTTACTGACTGCTTCTACTACATACTATGGTAAACTCGTATGAAGCGGACCAGTGACTGAATCGAGTCAATTTTATGTTTAGTACACTTATGACAGCGGTGTAGCAAGACAAATTGTCGCGGGGGGCTTCATATTTGCTTAGAGGAGCACCTCTACAAATACCAAAGAGTATCATATATTTCGTGTTTATCCAAAATCTTTCAACCTGTATTGAACCAAGATTTAGTACTGCATAATGCATCTGAAATCGTCCAGCTTGGCTGCTGAACCCCTTTAAAAGTATCCCTTACATAAGATTAGTTCAAAACGTATATTCTTTGATCTTTATATCAACCGATTGATTAATGATCGCCATTTTTGTATTGTGGTGCATACAAAAATTTGTTAACAGTTTTTACAGAAAATGTAATATCTACGGACTGATTTATTATAGGATATTTAAACAAAACTAATTCTATCCAATGATATCTGCTTGATAATTTTTGTCCTCTGCATGAAAAACCTAAAACGTAATCGAACTGGTCAACATGGCATCCAAATGTGATTGTCGAAATAAGAACAATTCCAGTTTTCAGGGCGCTTTCTCGCCCGGAAGGGGTTAATATTAAAGTAGATTTCTTGTACACTATTACATATCAAAGTATTTTCAATGTATACAGAATATGAATGCTTTATGAATTTTTGAAAATCCACAAATTCTCATTTTATGCATATTGGAGGCCCAACATCTCTGGTGAGACAAAATATAAAAATCCATTTTTTCACAGGTTGTACATTTATGTCAGGAGAAACTGCGGTAGGAATGTGAACTTTGATATTTGAGTTTGAAGGGAGTTACAAGTTTAGAAATTATTTAATGATGCTCGTACATGCTTTGGTAGGAACATTGAAATCCTTCTCTGATGGGAGACCAGATAAAAAATCTATTTTTTTCCACAATTTATACACTTATGTCAGGAGCAGCTACAGTAGAAATTTCAACTCTGTGTTTGAAAGGAAGTTGCGGATTTGCAAATTGGGAATTAATAAACTCGTATAAAGAATGGTTCTAAAAAGAAATATTCTGTATTACCATCACAATTAGGATTTTACTACTGTAATGATAATTGAAATGTTTAAGTATTAATAGATGCAGACAATTGTATAAGCGTTTCACACACACATAGAAAGGTGGCAATGTTTTGACAAAGGCTTGGTTGCATAATGGTTCCATGAAGAAAAACAAAGTGGAAATGCGGAGAGCCATGTTGCCAACTGAACACTGGATATATATAAAATAAGCTCTCTTACAAGGATATTTCAGGATCTGCATTACGTATTTACATCTTTCTTGGGCACTTTGGTGGTAATATAACATTTGCCAAAGCACGCACGAACATTATTCTATCTTCCTTGGTTATTCTGGTGGTAATATAACATTCACCAAAGCACACACGAGCATTCTTCATCCCCCAGTTTGCAAATATTAAAGTAGAAATTTATACCTTTCTGTCCTTGTTTCTCCTGACATAAGTACTTAACCTGTAAAAAATATAGAGTTATATTTAGTCTCCTACCAGAGAGAGATAAGAATCTCGAATATTCATGCCATAGTGCGCAGGAACATTACCCAGCAAAGCAAGGGATGTCGGTCCGACGTCGGCTTTTGTTCGGCGAAGGCGGGGTCGAAGTCGAGTTTTGAAAATTCTCGACAAGGAACCGACGTCAGGTTTTGAAAAATCCCGACAAGGAGCCGACTTCAGGTTTTGAAAAATCCCGACAAGGAACCGAAGTCGGCGGGTGGGTGCTGGGCGGGATTACGCCCCTATGCCGACCCCGACGGCGGCCAGGATAAAGGCCCGACGACTAAACGCCACATATGGGTCGCACCAACCTTCCCCTAACTCTTTCCGACTATTAGTAGGTTGGACCGCCGTCGGGGTCGGCATTTGACTTTTGGGTTATTCACCCCAATTTGCACCAAATTTGTAGCTCCCTTCAAAATTTATTATCGTAGTTTCTATTGACATAGATAAATGTATAACGTGTGAAAAAGTTAGATTTTTATATTTTGTTTTCCTCTAGGGCCTCCAGAGGATATGCATAAAATATGAATTTTTGGATTTTCAAAAATTCGTAAAAAAATAAGGAATCATATATCAACCTTCAACATATTTTGATATGTTAATAGTGGACAAAAATCAACTTTGAAATATTCAGTACCTTTCTGGGGTAAAAGCGCCCTGAAAACCGGAATTGTTTTTATTTCAACAATGACATTTGGATACCATTTTGACCAGTTCGATTACGATCTAGGTTTTTCATGGAGAGGATTAAAATTATCAAGCGGATTTTAAAGGAAAGAATGTTTTATCTTTTAAAATCCTATTATAAACGAGTCAACATATACTACATTTTCCGTAAATGTCTGCTGATACAAATTTTGGCATGCACCGCAATACAAAAATAGCTTCCATTAATTAATAGATTGTTATAAACATAAAATAAGATTTATTTTAAACTACTCTTATATAAGGGATATAAATATTTCACTTTTTTTTTAAAGGTGTTGAACAGCCAAGCTGGGCGATTTCACACGGACATACCCATAGGTATCGTGTACAAAGTACCTGAAACTTAGTATATCTACTGTATTATCCCGATTTTCATTTGAGGGGTCACAGTACCCCTGTGCATCCTCCGTGGCTACAACCCTGACGACAACTATTTACGCAAGTAGTACAGTGCTGACCCCTGGTGTTATCGGTTGAACATTGATACTTAACGAGAAGAAAATGTGAAACAGACATACAGCGGGAACTTGCGGAAATAACAAAGGATATTTACCCTTTAGAAGGTAAATAAGCAACAAATTAAGTATAAGGTATTGCTATTTTGTTATACCTCCTACATGGAGCGTCGAATTTCTGATAAGGAAGGATCATGGTGGTTGTCGCTCAAATCCATTACAGACATAGCGCATGTGATAGATCGTAATCAGATATGGAGATCACTAAATTTTAAGGTGCTATGGACCATAGGGAGAGGAGCTAGGGGTCCTGGAACTTGAAAGAATAAATATCATATAATGGACAGACATCCATTATGCAACTTTACATGCAACTTGAAATTGAATAGTTTGAGAATGGTTAGAGTAATCGGAATGAAACTTTATTAACTTAATAATGACAAAAAGTAGAAACGAAATGCAGAAACAGTGTTGCCATCAGTGAAGCAATGTTGTCAACTCACAATAAAATGTATTTTCTTGAAATAACACTATATATTAATTAATAAAAAAATTATAAGTACTAGAAAGAAAGAAAAATATAGCAAAGTCTGGCGGCGCAGTGTTGTAAACTATGGACACTATATCAAGTTCAATGTGGAGAACCGACATTGTCACGGTTGAATCTTGTATATTTTCTACAGTTTGCAACACTGCGATCTGTGCTTTACATATGTTGTGCATCATTACTAGAGGGTACGAAATGTGCAATAACCCGACCTAGTGCCATTTGAATACTTCATCTTTATAATAGGTTGGCAACATCGCATTTGGGCTTCTGATATTTGGCCCTCATCTTATGATAAATTGGTACACACACCTATTTTTTTAAAAAAAGAACTATCGAACAAATCATAAATATTACTGAAATATTGAAACCCGACCTATCAAATACTTATTAACATTATATGAAATTAAATACTTAAGATTTTGAAGCTAATTCTTTTGTCCCAGATGTTTGAAGGTCATACCTTAAGGCAGTATAACTCAGGAGTTCAAATTTCCCACCAGCAACAAGTTATAACAGCGCCGTTTCCGTGTATTTCGCAGAGTGGAAATGAAGATCACGCGCGCATGTCGCCTTTGTTCAAGGCGAATTACGACAAGAAGTGTGCGCATATCTTATGGACACATACGTATGTTGATAAATAACAAAAGACTAATTTCTTAATCTTATATAGGAGAAAAGCAGTCTAGTTTTATGTATGTTCATTGTTAAATATGTAAACGCTCATGCTTGCAATAATTTGTGAGACTTGTTTTAATGGCCTGGACAGGCATGTACCCTTCGACAGAACTATCTAAGAACATTGCATATACTCAGAGGGATCCATTCCGGACAACAGTAAATAGTTTTGAATTCCCATATTCCATTGCGGGATGCCGTATGGTAGGAATATGCGGGAACCAAAGATCCATGTATGACTCAGCGAGTCCCAGATGGGGAAATCTTAGCGACGGTAGCACTCCTGGTGCCAGGAGAACGCAACACGAAATGAAATCGATATTCAGTATTTCGCGTCGACATTTAAATACACAAGGAGTCAATCACAAGGAGCCTGTTACGTTTCAGTTATGTTTTAATGCATCAATAGGTCTCCTGTATATTTTTTCTCCACCCGCATGCGTGTCCGTGGTTGCTAATTCCTCTGTCGCGAGAAGCATTGTGATAGCATGACTTGCCCTGATTGGTTGCGGTTGCTAGCTGGCGATTTCCAATCCTAGTATAACACTGATTTCTCTAAACA
Organism: Lepisma saccharinum; assembly: GCA_022664845.1. Taxonomy (NCBI): domain Eukaryota; kingdom Metazoa; phylum Arthropoda; class Insecta; order Zygentoma; family Lepismatidae; genus Lepisma; species Lepisma saccharinum. Next base: position 49,006 of record JAGDQP010000404.1, read on the forward strand.
GATACTCTTTGCTACACTTCCAGTTGTCGTCATACATCATTCAGCCAATCAGGGCGGTATGGTTTACCTGTATATACATACATTCTGGTAGTGTATGTATATACACTAATAATAGGTATATACATAATAGGTAGTTCTTTTTACTAACTATTTTTTGCCTTTGGACTGTGGTGGTGGTTGAATACCTTAAAAGGGATTTCCCATACAACCGTAATAGAAACTTCTTCAATAGATGATGGGAGGTGTTTTCCACAATAGTGTATCATCCCTTTCGTGGGAAATCCTGTTGTGGTCGTAAGTCTGTTGGCCGCGACAGTATTTCTACCTTGCGACTGGCAGATGTTATTGGAGGGACTCCTGAAGTCGAGTGGCTAAAGCTCATCAGTATTCTTTACTTTGTGTAGGTTGGAACTTTATTTCACAACCAGCCCTACGTCATATAAGAGCATGAACCTAAAACTATTACAAACGATGCCTGACGCTAAGCACACATAATTAAAGAATATATAAATAATAATAAAAGAGAGTTTGCCGCTTAATAGTGATGGTGTATACTGTAAAAATTAAAGTTTTCCAAAGTGTTCATTTAAACTGAAATATTACAAGCAAGTGTAAGGATCTTGGGTATTTTGCGGGAGTACCTGGACGAACAATATCGTACGCTATTAGTGGGAGAAGTGGTACGAAAATTATTGAGGAAAGCCATGTCGCGTAAATGTGATGAGAAGAATCAAACTTCCGGTGCAAAGGATCAGTCCTGCTCAGAGATTGGAGTACAACTTCGAGGAATAGACACTGTATGCTGCAGTGTTATTAATAATGACTGCCCTGTAATCCAATGTCGAAGCTGTGGAGAATGGAGCTACACCAAGTGTGTGAATATTTCCCATGAGGAATGAATGGTGCAAAAGGAGCTCAAAGAGAGAATGGTCGAAGGTGAGAACCAATAGGAGTGCCTAACGTGTGTGAGCAAAACTCAAGGGAGTGCTGAAATAAAAACAGTAATCACTAAATTGTTTTATTCACGAATATTTTGAACACATTATTTTATGTTGTCAGCTTTTACGAAAAAAGAAATTCTTCGGTTTTCAGATAATAATCTCTTACTACAGATAAAAATAAAACAAAGCTTCTTGAAATATCTGTTGAATTGGTAGTAAAATAAAAAAGTATCATACATGAAAAGAACTATCGAACAAATGATAAAAGTGAAGATTACTAGTAGTACCCAAAGTTGAAAAAAATATTATCGACGACCATGATTTGAACCCGCTACATCACACTAATCACTGATCCAGCCTGCTAAACGTGAGATGTTCTTCATTTCACTTCCTTTCAAGGTTAGACTATGAATTAATACAATATTCCAGGTTTAATTTATCGTTATTATTATTATTTTTAGCTTGAATTCAATATTTATTAGTGAATACAATTACATTGTGTATCGTAATTGTTCTGTATTGAGTTTTAACGTAGAATTGTGCTTATATTTTTTTAACGTCACGAAACTTCCCTCTACTGCGCGTAGGAAAACGCTGCAAATTTGGGAATTCAAAACATGCGATAATATTTTTGTCCATAGCTGTACACTGTGTACTTTCTTTTCAAGTACCGCTCAAATGACAGGAAGAAAGTCTATAAAGTTATATTTTATTTCAGATTTGCAAGATTCATTAATTCAATTGGTTTACAAGACTAACGAAACGCAGCTGGATAACATGACAAATCTGATTCCTGAGGCGAGTATGATGAATGAATGTGAGATATGTGTTTTCTAGAAATCTGTAGCCGTTTCCTTTGTTTCATTAGTTAGATATATTGTTAACCTTTTATGTATTTACTCTTATATTAACTTGAAGAACATATTTAGATTTTCTTGGTCAATTCAATGACAGATAATGTAAAACCTCAGGATTGCCAAACCAAGTTTAGGGAGAGAGAAAAAAGGGGTTTATATTATCATCATTAGAATTATATATATATATATATATATATATATATATATATATATATATATATAATTTCAACTTCCTTGATTATTAATCGCGAGGTTACGAGTTTCTGAACTGAGTAGAAACTTGCGTTGTTCGATGCTAAGCGACTTTTTATTTCCTCCGTGACCTAGTTTTTCCTTGTTAGATATGCTCCCAAGTATTTAAATATGTTTATTTTCTCTATGTTCTCATTCTTAATTGTTATGCATCTTTTTCCTCCATTCTCAGTGTTTTGGCTTGTGTGTATCATGTATCTTTTTTTATGTGTTTATCTGTAGACCTATCTCATCGCAAGCTTCTACTAAAACATCTGTGTTACTTTGTAGTGCATCTATTTCGTCCCCTATCAAATCTACATCATCCGCGTATACGAATAGTTGATTCAAGCTATTCAATGTTAGTCCCTTTTTGTCCTCTTTTATTTTTAAAATCGCATATTCTAAAGCAAAGTTAAACAGTCGTGGTCACAGGTATCACCTTGTTTCAATCCGTTGCGAATCTCGAAACTATTTGACATATTATTACCTACCGGTACTCTTGCTTATGGGGCCGCTGAGACACATCCTCATTAGTTGAACAAGTGTTTTCGGAATTCCAAATTGTGCCAGGATATTGTATAGTTTTCCCCTTTTGATAGAGTCATATGCTTTCTTAAAGTCAGTGAATAACTGGTTAACAGCCCCATTGTATTTCAATATCTTCTCTAAGATTTGTCTCAATTCGAAAATCTGGTCCAACATGGATTCTTCTAAATCCGTATTGATGATCTCCAATTATTTCATATACGTATACGCTTAGATGAGTTAGCAGGATATTGCTAAGTACTTTGTAACATGTTGAGAGCAATGCACGGACTTTGTAAATGTTTCGTTGGGAGCAAGGAATGAACGTTGGCTTTGTTTCATGTTTGTAGCAGAAAATATACAGAACGGTTATTCTGCCGGTAATACTTTACGGTTGCGAAAGTTGGAATACGACCCTTGTAGATGAACATAAATTATGAGTGTTTGAAAACAAGGCCTTGTGAAAAATATATAAGCCGAAACGGGACGAGATGACTGGGAAATGGAGGAGACTGCATAATGAACTTCACGGACTTTTCGACTCACCCGACATTGTAAGAATAATGAAATTGCGACGGCTAAGATGGGCAGACCATGTAGCTAGGATGGAGGAGGAACGAATATTATATTCCATCGTGGAACCGGAGGGAAAGAGACCTTTGGGAAAATCGAGACGACGTTGGGAGGATAATATTAGAAGGGATTTTCGAGAAGTAGGCGTTAGCGATGAAAACTGGCTTGATTTAGCTTAGGATATAATCCTATGCAGAGCATTTGTTACTGCGGTGATGAACTTGCGAGTGCCGTAAGCCATAGAATAAGTAAGTAAAAGTTAGTAAGTAATAATATATATAAAGTTCTAATCAGGGAGGTAGAAATTCCACCTTTTGAAAATATCTGATTCAAAAAATTCAGGAGATAAAGGAAAACGTTAAGACAAATAACATAGAAGATCTATACAAAGGGGTAAACTCGTTAAGGAAATACCGATCAGCCGTGGATCAGTGGTAGAGTGTTAACATTTGGGAGGTTCTGGGATCGATCCCAGCGACCGACCATCCTGACTAGTCATACCAGGCAAATGCCGGTATGGTATTTACAAAATAGGCCACCTTGCCATCTACCTTCCACAATCATTCCCTACCTTATCCTGCCTGAACCTCAGATGCCTAAAGGCCTTAAAATAAATTCAACTCAATTCCTGAAGGGAATGATATCATCTGAGACTGGGGATGATTAAACAAGTTAGGCGGAGACAAGTCAAGGACGGTGCACGTGTGCTAAGTTCCAAGTTGTTGACAAAATGATGGACAGACCTGGTCTATGTTGTTTTGAATTCGCCTCTCTCTCGCTTTTCGAACGATACCTCAACCACCTCTGTATTTCCTAACAAGCAAACATACTGATGGGGCAGAAAAAAGTTATGATTTTCTTCCCTGCATCGTGATTAGGATGTCAAAATATGTGCGTATGCAAATCTTGTCAAAGAGAACGCAATTGGTTTGGGAGATATTGATGATACAATAGTCAGATTCTTGTCTGTGGAGAGTGATATAAAAGGGTTGAAACACCATTATCCTTTTAACCTGTGGGAGTTCATCGGCAATACGACCTCCACCAAGCTGGTGCGAGGGAGTGCAAACCCTTTGTAAAGTGTATTACCAAAGTAGTAGATTGACGGCAATACAATCTCCGCGAAGTTTGTGGAAGGAAGACTAATTCCCTCACCAGATACAAACACATCCTCACTCCATCTCTGGAAAGAAGCCTTCATTGAGGGCCTGAGACCAAATGGAAACCCGGTCTAAACCCATAACAGCTTTCCTACGTCCAATATCGGTGTTCCGCCTTCACCTCTGACTAATTTTCTTGAGAGGCTTTATTCGGTTTTAGGCTTCAGCAGAAAATGTCTCTGCCAGTCTATCGACAACTTCCAACTCAGGAGCTAATTAAGGCGAGGAAGCTGGTTGAGATGTCGTTGGACAGGTTTCGCCGAGTTCAAACCCGCATGGATCATTCAGATTGCAGGTCTGGGTCCGGAGATACGGGGTTAATCTTCAACTTAGGTACTACTATGGATACGAATGTGTTTGAGGTGTCGTTACAAAGGTTTTAGCGAGATGAGTTCACATCCGTATAGATAATCCAGATTAATGAGGTGGGACCCAAGATACGGGGGGCCATTTTCAACTCAGAAACTACTAGGACTAGGAAGGTAGTTGCGTGTCATTGGAAAAGACTCGGCGAGACTAATTCAAACCCCTATTGATCAGCAAGATTTCAGGGCTGGGTCCGAAGATGAAGGGGGGGATTTTAAACTTAGGAAACAATAGGGTTAGGAAGGTGGTATAAGTGTAGTTGGAAATGTTGTGACGCAATTTTTTTTAATGAAATATGAATAATCGAAATATGATGCTCCCTGCTGAAGCCTACTGGTTGCATATACTCGTATGCACAGTTGTTCAAATGGACTCCGCCTCACGTGTTTTCTATTTCCATATCTCTACCCCATATCTATTCTATATATTATTTATAATATTTTCTGGTTACATTTCCTATCCTGACTCCCACTTTTCTGACTGCGTTTTCTCTACTAGCTCCAGCCGGATTAACCCATCTGGAGGCCCGGGGCTAGAAGAAATGTGTAGCTCCTGCTGACTTAATGTCATGCATTTCTGTGAAAGTACAGTAAGAAAGTTCAGTAAGAACACTTCAAATATTCACCAAAATAAAGATTTTCAGAACGAAAACTTTCTTCACCAAGATTACCTCCGTATTTTTCGCAAAGTTTAGACGTTTCCGTTAGGAAACTCTTTAGCTTCTCGCTTCACTATATTGTTGAAGGTCGGAAAAGATCGACTACTTCGCAATACTTCACAGTAATTTTAGTTCTGCTTGTAATTTATTAACAGCTTATAGCAAGATTGTACTTTGGTGTTTGGTCGAAGTTTTCTTTCAAGTAAACAGAATAATTAGCAGTAGTAGAAATCATTGTTATGTATTCCTTTGTCTTCATCTCAGGGCATACAATAATAACTTAGTTTGAAGGTTCTTTGAGTTTTGGATATCGAAGAGACAACAAATGGTTCCCTACAAGGCGTGCCCCACTCCACTGTACGAAAGTGTTGGGCGTGCTACTACCTTGTAGTGGAATTATCCAGGAGGTGATAGTGGCACCAGTTTTTACCCTTACGGTACTAAGGGGGAGTTTGTCGAACGCACAACCAATAAAACTCTGAATTGTGCCTTTCTGTCTGAACAAAAAATTCTATAGCACTTTAGTGTTTTTGTAGCTACAAGACGAATGTTTTGAAGTCTAGTATTGTTTGTGCAGAATGTCGTATTGCATAGTAATAACAGTGAATATGTTGTTAATTAGTTATGTAGAACTGAAATGTCCTGAAAACGTGTTCTCACAGAAGAAGAACTTGAGGATCGAGCCGTAAACTTTTATGATAGTGATGATTCACTTGAAGATCCTGACTATAATGAAGAAATGGGAAGTGAAAGTGAAATCGAAGATGCTGCTGAAGATCACAATGCAGTAATCGAAAGTGATGATACAGTGGAAGAGGAAAATACTTCTGATAGTAACAACATAGGTTCAGGGTACTTGTCTACTTCTGGTACCTTGGTAGAAATCTTGTAGAAATCTACCACATACACATATAATTTGTATTGACCTAACCTGACTTTACATAACATATTGACCTAATCTACCCTAACTTATTGGCCTAATCTATAAACAGAAATGTCATTTGTATTGATTATTCAGTAAAACAACTCAAAATTCTACCTAGAAATGAATTTTCCTTTACGGCTTCAGGAAGTCCCCCTTAATATTCTACGTTACAGAAAATACCTTAGTACCGTAAAGGTGAAATAAAAACGAAGATATAAACCAAGTATTTTTCATTCATATTTAAATAATTAATTACAACCAAGTATACAACGATTCCCATACTGAGTTTATAGATACAATAATTTATAAATCAATAGTGATTAATTTATATATTTTATAATTCGGTTATAAATTATCATATCTGATTCAATCTTTGCAATTAATATTAATTTAATCCATATATTGTTTTATTAATTAAATAAAATTAATAACAATAACTATTGATAGTTTCTCACTTCAAAATTTTTATGATAACAATGCTGCCATCTAGAGAGCACAAAATTAATTATTTTAATTATGTTTAAATTCATATGCATTAATAAGCTCATTACATCCATGATTATATCTAGTAATTAAATTCAAGATCATTTAATTATATGTATTAAAATAAAATAAAACAAATAAATAACATTAAAGGTATATCATATTTTTAATCTGGGGTATCTGCTTCATGAACCCTCTTCCTTTGGAAAAGAAAAGATTTAAAATTAAATTCTTTTAGTGGAGGGATCAATTTAAATTTGATTACTTTTCGTTTTTTAAGTCAATATTTAAAACTTCACATAAAACCTCTGAAGTATTTGCATATTTTCTTCGTTACTGTTTTTGCTTTAATTCTATTCGGGCTATTGTAGGTATTTCGTCCAATTGGATTACACTAAATTGTCCTGCTATCAATTCGTTATAAATTTTTTGTGTTCTCAGTTTATTTAGCAATAAAGTTCCTTGAATTTTCCTAGGAAATTCCTAATGGTTTAGGATCTAAAATCAAATTAGATGAGCTAGTCACCAAATATTCTTCTAGGAAGGTTAATTCTTGGAAAACTGACATCCAATCATTATCCTCTACTTTACAGTGTAACGGTATCAATTCATCTTTCAGCACCGTTAGGTATTTATTTGTTAGCTGCTTTCCAGGTACATCGATGTTTACCTTTATAATTCTTAATTTAAATATTAAAACTATTTACCCTATGCAATAATATATAAAGTTGTTTTGTTTCTTTAGTTCATTTGATTTTGGTAGCACTAATTAAAGGCTTATTCACATTTGAAGGGTTACATTTGTTAGGTATAGCTATCGGAGAATATCGGCAGTCACTCCTTCAAATATTTATTTACCACTGTCTAATATATGAATCTGTACTATTAGTCAATCTTCTATTTGATGTCCCAGCTGTACTTGGTTGATTCCATGATTCATCTCCTTTATTTGCTGTAGAATGTGATGAATTATCTTCTATATGTAACTTTAAAGAATTGACTGTCAAAGGATTGGGGATTTAATCTACTAATCTCGAATGTCGAGATTTTGGGTATTGTCTACCTCTTTTATTTGCACCACGTCTCTTCTTATTATTATTACTTGTGTTTCATGTGTGCGTAATTTAATTTTCTGCTTCTTTCCATCTATTTTTCCTCTTTAGTCCCTTATTGAATCTTTGTATTTTATTTTCTTGTTCGATGGTGTAATCTTCACTGGTATGCTATTGTTGTTCATTTATTGTTTCATTACTGTGGTTATTCGTTATCAGGAAATCATTATCATATGATGCTAATGTTGAATTTTTGTTTGAAATGGTGTTGGTTTTTATTGTATTTTGAGTGGATATCCTTTTTCGTTAGTTGTTCTTTTTCACAACTTATTACCACTTGCTGAAGGTTGACGACTTGATATTCTTCGAAACTTGGTACTAATTCCAACTGTTGTTATTGTTTAGCTAGTCGCAATCTTTCCTCACCTTTCTGGAGTTAGTTTTATTTATGGTTTTAGCGATCGGTTTGATTTTTTGTCGCTGTGTTTCCGCAATAGCATATATTTTTTTTCAGTTTCAAGAACACTGTCATTGTTGGTATTTTTCGTCTGGATATTCTGATCCAGGAATTATAAGGTATTATCATCTTTCTTTGATAGAATGGTGTTATCTCTGAAATTAAATGTCACTTCAGTAAATTCCTTTAAAAACTTTTGACCTAGAATAAGGTCGATAGGTAAGTCCTTTACAATCAGAGTTTCTACTTCGAAAAACTGATCAGCTATAGGTAACATTACAATGAATTTGCCGTGTATTCGAGTATCTACCCCACAAAATGAACGAAGTCATGTATGTTCCACCCCATATACATCCATTTTTATAGTTGGATATTTACTTTTCATTTTATCAAATATCTCTCGTCTTAACACATTGCACGATGCACCTGTGTCAAGTAGAACTTTAATTGGTATGTCTAGGATATGAGATGTTATCGTATTTAAGTATTTATTTTGTTGGTTAAATACGTACAATCATAAGTTATTATTTCGTCAGTTTCTGTGATAAAGGCATTTGTTTCTATCGATGGCAATATCCTTTGTGCCATTTCAGTTGATGTATTAATTGGAGTTGAAGCCCTTCCATTTTGTGCTGTTATTAAATTTACATTCTGTTCATTCAATGATGAAGGTTGATTAATAGGTGTTCTAGAATTATTAGAATTGCCATCTCTTCGACTAATTCGATTAAAATTACTCTTATGTATCTATCAGTAGGATACGTGATTTCTGCAAGGTTCGTTGACATTTGAACATCGAATAGACAGCAAATGGTAGCTGTAGTCGAACCTGCAAACCTAAAAGACGTGCCTCACTCCACTGTACAAAAGTGTTGGGCGTGCTAAGACCTTATAATGGGATTATCCAGCAGGTGATAGTGGCATCAGTTTAAATGAAGGAAGATATAAACGAAGTATTTGATTTAATTCATATTTAAATGAATAATTACAACCAAATATAGAACGATTCTCATACTGAACTTATACATACAATGGTTCATAATTCAATAGTGATTAATTTATAAAAATGTTTATAACTCTGTTATAAATTGACATAGCTCATTCAAAGCTTGCAATTAATATTAATTTAATCCATATATTGTTTTAGTAATTAAATAAAATTAATAAGATAATAACTATTGATAGTTGCTCACTTCAAAATTCTTATGATAACAATGCTGTCATCTAGAGATTGTGGCAGTCAAAATTCATTTCCTAATTTTTGATGCCTTTATTTCATGTTTTTTTAAATTATAAAATAGTATTTTGGCTTTAGACTCACATTTCTGCCAGAAAACTTGCTTATCTTCGGGTAGATTCAATAAGCAGGATGAGCTGACTATTTCATAATTTTGGTTAATCATAGCTCTTCAAGGTAAATTAGTCAAGAAGCCTGTTGTAACATGAACGACGTCAATTCTTACTCAAGGTGACATTGACTAGATAATTGTGGTTAACAAACTACGAAGTTGCCAAAATATAAAATCACACAGATTCGCCTGTGCTTCCTGTAGGAAGCTGATCACTCGGAAGAAATGCAATTCACCAGGGCAGAAATAGTCTATAATTATCAACTAAAGTGAACAAAAGATTATATCAGGATGACAAACAACGGAATTAACGCGAAGTAATCAAATCATTTTTTTACCATGTCTACGATGGAAGCTGCTAGAAACACAAAGAATTTTGTCATACAACCACAACTTCCGAGCTGGGGCATGTGTCCTTCATTTTAATACCCACACCCATCGGAATTTTTATGTCCTTCCACTACCCGGAGTCCGAATGAGTGTCTCAGAAGACTTCACTTATAAGATTCAGGCGAGTGAACATTTCGACTTGTAATTTTTCTAATATATTGAATTTTTTTTGACTTAACGTTCTGCGCTAGACTTCTGCTTACTCTCCCCACTAGTCCCCCAAGTTCATGACACATTCGTAACCATGTCTTACAATTGGACCTTCTATGAAAACGCAATATCAGGAATCAAGGAGAATCATTGATTATTAAGGTTAGGAACGTAGACTCAAAAACCAACCAAATCTGGTATGTTGTATTTGTTATTGTTTTAGAGCTCTGTCATAGTCGTTGGATTTGTCTATTTCCTTTTTATTGTAGTATTTTATTCTCTCTTAAATAAATTCTATAGCGAAAGCAACGAGTTATAATTTGCCTTGAAAATAGCCTATAGTTTATAAGACGAAGTCGGGAAAGTTGAAAAGGGTTCAGAATTCGATTTCAGGTGATGTTCTGAGCAAGGAGAACTCCTGCAAGAACGTATTTGTAATTTGTTTCTTTCAGCTCTACCACGAAGTACTCATCACTGATCACCTGGCGGCATACACATTATCCCAGTGATCAAATTCTTTTGGCAACACTTCATTAGAGCTGTGGTAGCGCCTCAAGTGTTGTACGCGTACGTCTTTATATTCAATATCGCAACAAAATTGAGATTTTGCCATGGTTCTGATGAGATTCGGTGTTGTCAACCCAACGCTTTGCCACCTTTAATCGGCAGACCAGTCAAGGGGCTCCCCTGTTAAGCCCTGACTAATTAAGGGCTGCCAAAGGAGTACAAAATTAGTTATTTTAATTATGTTTAAACTCATATGCATTAATAAGCTCATTACATCCATGATCACTTCTAGTAATTAAATTAAAGATCATTTAATTATATGTATTAAAATCAAATGAAACAAATAAATAAGAGAATAAAGGTATATCATATTTTTATTCAGGGTTATCTACCTCAAACTGTAATAAGTGACAAACGAAATTTATCACGTCCACTCAATTCTTTTGATCATTCTCCATCAAAGAATCTTCTTATTTTACGTTTCCTTTCGTCGCTAAATTCTTGATACACATACTCACTTAAATTCTTAGCTTGGTTTTCATAGTCATCAAAATTTTCCTTAACACGGCTGAAAAGCGGAATCAGTGATTAGAAGTCCAGTCCAGGCTTTTGCAAATATTTGTTAGTTTTGTCCATTCGAGACAACACGTTATACCAGGAAACAACCAATGTAGCTGTCTCCAGTTTGGTTAGCTTTTTCTGAAGCGATTCTGCCTCATTTCTTGTCTCTGCCTTTTCTTCTTTGTTCTTCACAATTTCTTCACGTGACACGTCAACGGCATCGAAATTCTGTCGAACAGCTGATATTGCTTCCTCGCGGCACGACCATCTACTATCGGACAATGTCTTAAATCGCCCATTATTCTTCACTAGAATGTGCCAATAATGAGTAGAAGCTACAAAGAAGTCATAGAGTCTTTGCAAAACTTGAAAAAGAAAAATCAACTGATTCTAAGGATCCCTCTGCACTGTTTTCGGCCGCGAGGTTCAACGAGTACGCAACACAGGGAACGTAAAATGCTAATGAATTCAATTCCTTTTCCTTTGCACTTAAGCTTGAATATTTCCCACTCATGTTTACTGGCATGGTCATAGGATTGCGAGCGACAATCTTCTATCCTACTATTGTATTTTCCAAAAAGATCTAGGATAACCTTCCTAAGACTTTCTCCCGTATGACTGTGTATGGGAACAAAACACAAACATCTTTCGTGAACTCTTCCCTCGAGAGAATACCTTGCTACAATAACTAGCCGATCTTCATGTGCCGTGTCTACCGTTGAATCTACAACTAGTCCGTAGTATTTTGCTCTTTGAATTTTACCAACTATTTTACTCAATACCTTGTTTCCCATAAAGCCGAGGCGATGAACTCTTCAAAACAGTCTTGGACAAATATGACGGATGGCCACAACCACGACGGTTCTTGGATATGTTATTTCAAAAATGGGTCAAAATGTGCAGTTAGTTCAAGGGAACCTAAATAGTTACCATTATTTGGGGGATCCAAAAATTTCGTTATCACCACGAAAAGCAAGTCTTCTTATTGACAAATGTTTAACGAGTTCTACCCCGCACCGAAGCACTTCTTGCCAAGAATTTGCCTCTGTTTTAAACATATGCTGTAGTTCACTGTCGATACGGCCTTCGTTCTTCCTTTGCAGTAGCCACGTCACTAAATTTTTATGATGACAAGCGTTGTTTTTATGAGGTCACTTTTTCTCTCCCTTCTTCCAATCATAAAATCCACAAGTTGAAAAAGGGGTACGCATGTTGTCTAAGTTCATGCTGTCATCGAATAATTTACAAAAAGTACAGTATATATTTCCTGCAGATTCGGAATAGCCATTTTCTTTCTTTTTTCTTGCCGTTTATCAGTTTTCTAAAGAATAAGATTTTGTATGCGTACCTTTTTAGTGATTTGTAGACGCGCTCAGGTTTACTTAAATCTTCTAAATTGTTCTTAAAATAGTCTAAACCTTTCACTAAACACAGTTCCATGAATTCGTTGTTCATATTTTCCTGTTTCGCCGGATCTTTCTTTAATGTTTGGCGACTTCACTAATTCACTGTCAGTACTGTCACTGTCAACGGTTTCGGTTTTATTATCGTCTAGTTCAACACTCGCATTCAACAACGCCTCACTTACTGCTTGACAACAATTTCAGATTTACCGAAACTTGTCAAACATTCCTTAGAAGAAGTAGGCACAGGCGCAGGAGGTTCTGGTTCAGTACAAACTTAACACTAAAGTTACCAATGAAGTAATATTTCTTTGTAAAATACGAAATCACTTTTGACAGTTTCTTCACAAATCCAATAGCTTCTTTCTGTGCTTTTCTTTTTGCTGGCATCACGAGCAAACGTTCTCACACGATGTGGATGCCATTTTGAGTCCCGAATACCAGAAATGAAACTCAGAATATGAATGGTACACGAACTGATTAGAATAAGCCATGTCACCCTATTCACGAACCACAGCCAAATCTGCAAATATGCTGTATATTACAACGCTCTAAACAATACTGTCGCACAAATTAACATTTCCACTCTAGAACAAGAGACAAGGGATAAAATCAGCAAACAAAAGAGTGAGGTGTGAGTGTACCTCACTGTGCAAATACGTTTGAAGTAAACCGTCTATTATTGTCGTCAAAAATTCTACCCGACTCCACGCATTCAGAGTTTATAAAGAGACGGAACTTGTTGGCATCAAGGGAAACTAACCTATTGTGCATACGTAGTGATTTAATTTTTCTGCCTCGTTGGATATTCTATAATTAGAGGAGACTGCAGAACACTCCTACTTAACAACGAGAATATATGAATCATGATTCTCACGCACTATAATGCTTCTTTTTTAAGTGATTTATGCTAATTCATTAAGACGGTGGAAATAACATACGAAGAAATTTGTTTAATATTGTTTGGTAATATTTTATCTTATCCTGTTTTCTTTTATGATTCCTTTTAGACAGTCAGTTGAGATTTTGATCCGAGTGGAGGCCCGAGGCTACAGCCCCCAAGCCCCCCCCATTTACCAACAGAAGGTGTTTTGAGATTCTACCGAGATTCAAGTACACAGGCATGTTAGACATCGATTCTCTACCACGGTCGAATATGGGACACAATGGAAACGTCGAAAACTCCTACTAAGGACAGTAGTCAGTGGAAGTTCTATGCCTAAGTACTAGATAGCCATAGTGCTCGTCATAGACTAATTATTTCTTGGAATCATCTCTGAAGTTAGCCGACTGTAATGATACAGGTGTGCTGAGTGATTCACATATATTTAACGTTAGCCAATACATACTAAATTTTGAACGTAAAGTACTGGAAAACCTATTTCTTAACAGTTAGATTAATATCTCTTTTGTTTTAATATAGAAATAGTTTCTGTAATTTATTATAAATAATTCAAGTTGTATTATGTTCTTATCGCTTGTTGATAGTAACGACACCAGCCGCTGAAAGATACGCTCCTACACTTTTTTTTCGATACCGGCGCGAGTCTGCGCATCCATCCAGGCGCATACTGGATGCGCCATCTCAAAGGATGATATTCTAGAAGCACCTATCGCAACTTATATGACATAGTGAAGACACCAGACCGACGTATATGATATACTGAAGACATTAATGGCGTATGCCTTTTGCAACGATTGTCACGTAAGATAGATAGATAGATAGATACACCTATATATATTGATAATTTATGATAATTTTATAAATTTCTTGTTAAATTGTATTCTTTACAGACGAGTGTTGGTTCAAATTTTGATTTGGAAACATTTACACCTAGTATGAACGACTACTTCCTTTTCTGCGTTATCTTGTTCATTTTCAAAGTTTCTGAAGAGAAAGAGACTGGGTTGAAGGTATACTGACATTTTCTGTAATTACTGTAGTTGCTATTTTCTGAGTAACTGCGTTATGGTCTCTTTTCTATGATAGTGATGTTAATATTTTACTTCAGAATCATTTGACCTCTCTTGTTTGAAAACCTTAGCAACAGAATTTCACTTAATCCAATCAAGCTTTACTAGTGGTAAGGCAAAGGTATAACCTTACATTTAAACTACATATATGCAGGAGTCACAGAAAATTTAGGAGAACAAACAAAACCATAGGTTAAAACACTACTTCACTATCAACTAGTGGAACATTTGTCGGTAATCAATTGTCGTCCATTTATTTTACATAGAAAAAGGTAAGGAAATACAGGGTCCGTCCGGAAAGTAGTCGTACTGAATTTTTCCCGCCACAACGGGGTGAAGAAGGGGGATCTTACTGCGCTGGTTGGGTGATGGGTGATCTTAGCTACCAGAGCAGTCGTCTACAAGCCTTCCCGGAGTGTAGATCGAAGTGAAGGTGAACCCCTGTCAAGGTGCCGTGTCACGAACCACAATTTGTCAAGAACTTCTCGAGTGTGTTCGTGACGATCCAAATTTTCTCGACAATGTTTTCTTCAGCGACGAGTCGTGGATCTTCGAGTACGACCCCGAGACCAAGCGCCAAAGCTCTGAATGGCACACCTCCGCCTTACCTCGCCCGAAAAAGCCCGCATGAGCAAGTCGAAAATGAAATCGATGTTTATAATTTATTTTGACTGCAAAGGGATAGTTCACAGAGAGTTTGTACCACCTGGTCAAACTGTGAATGCTGCATTTTACGTGGGAGTACTTGAAAGACTTAGAAAACGAGTCGCCCGCGTCCGTCCAGCAATCATGGAAGCTCCATCACAACAATGCGCCGAGCCACACCACCTTTGCTGTCATGGACTTCCTGACCAAACATGGCATCACACAGATTCCCCACCCACCCTACAGTTCAGATCTCGCCCCCCAGACTTCTTCCTCTTCCCCCGACTGAAACGGGTCATAAAGGACGGCACGAGGGCTCGATCAAGGCCTCTTGAATGGGAGCTGAAGAGCATTCCAGTTTCTGCTTTCCAGGGAGCCCTCAGTGATTGGCAGAGTCGCTGGCAACGCTGTGTTGATGCAGAAGGGGCATATTTTGAAAACTATTAACTCGATGTGTTAAAATTGTCAATAAATGGATTTACGAAACTTCAGTCCGACTACTTTCCGGACAGAACCTGTATAAGCAGCATTTGTTGATTTGGGAAAGGCATTCGATTGAGTCAACTGGAAAATCCTAATGCAAGTATTGAAGAATGCAGGTTTTGACTGGAGAGCAAAATCTTGTATCTAAATCAGAGTATACGGGCAAAAGTATACGAGTACAAGTTATCAAAGAAAATTATATTTCTAGGAGTGAGACAGGGATGCCCTCTAGCCTATTTTATTTAATATATAAATCTAGAAGAGGTTGTAAAGTGTTTCTTGGAAAGCAAAGGAGGAGTTAGGGTTGGGGGAAGCAAAAACAAATGTATTATATAGTGCTGCTGGCAGAAAACAGTTAACAAGATGTTACGCAACTAGATATCAGGAACATGGAATAAAAATTGACGTAAATAAAGCGAAGGACTGGTAATTGGACTAAGCCATAATATCAAATACTATACCAATGCGATACGCACGCGCCGCAACCAACGCATAGGAGTTGTCGATGTAGCGCTTCACATATCCTCGACCACCATAAAGTGAAGTGGGGTTGTTAGTCCCAGGTATTCCGCCAGGATGTTTAGTTTGGGGATGTAAGTACAATATTGTTTGGTTTCTATGGATTTTTGACCTTCAAAATTTTGAAGCTGAGGAGTGCTCTCAAGGATTTGGGGGGGAATGCTGGCGGAATCACTAGTTAGTCCCACGCTTGACCACTTAAGCAGCTCATGACTACTGACGACGCTCTGGTACCCAATTTTATAGGAGGCTGAGTGCACCTCAGAGCACAAGGCATGGGAATACTGAAGACAAAACTCTTAAGCGTCCTCGCCGGAATCAAACCCTGACCGCCCGATCTGTAGTCAGACATGCTACCAGCTGAGCCGCTAGCACTCAAAATTGGAAGAGAATAAGCATAGCAGGTATCCAGCTTCAAGAGTGTAGGAAGTATTATACGTGAGGATTTGAAATACGAAGAAAATATAATGGCAGAAGAGCAAAACAGACATTTACTAGGAAGAAGAATCTCTCCGTTAACGTTGCATTCGGGAGATCGTGGGTTCGATCCCAGCGGCCGACCATCCTGACTGAGGTTTCTCCAGGGATTCTCCTCAATCACACCAGGCAAATGCCGAGATGGCATCTTCAACATAGACTCTGGCCGACACCTTCCTGAACCCTTTCCCCTCCTCTATCCCTACCTAAGTCTTATAAGCCTAAATCCATAAATAAAATTCAAATTCAATTAAAAAATGATATCTCTTGAGGGTCAATGAACAAAGATTTGAGGAAAAGTTTGTCTGAATGTTTTATATGGAGTAGAAACGTGGACTCTATGAAAGAATTTAAAAAATGGAAGCCTTTGAAATGTGGACATTGAAAAGAATAAAAAATAGTGGGGTAGTAAATTTGCGAAATAAGTGTTGAAGACAATAAGCTAGAGACGGACCTAGAAAGTGAAGGTAATATAGAAAAGATAAAGAGATTTGCGAAATAAATAATTGCCTAAGAGAATAAACTAGAGAAGATAATAGACAGTGAAGGTAATATTGAAAAGATAAAGAGATTTGCAAAATAAAGAAGTGCTGAAGAGAATGAAGAGAATAAGCTGGAGACGAACATAGATAGTGAAGGTAATATAGAAAGAAAAAGAGTCAGGTTAGGACATTCGCGACGTAGTAAGTGTAGAGTGACAAATGCATATAATTGGAGTTATCATTGGGGTTAATAGAATAAGAGAAAGAAGACAAAACCATCTTCGTAATAGTATTTCAAATTATGAGATAAGACGGAAACACAAAACCGGGATAAATTGATGGGATTAAGCTTGTCTTGACGAACCTTCCCTTTCCAGAAGAACACTAATAATAATGATGATCTTGTAAGTTTTCATTAACTTTAAATTCTCGGTTATAATTTTAACAATTGAGGCGTATGCGCGAACTAACGTCTGCGTGACATTTTTATGTAAGATAAAATCTCTGGATCACGTAGATCTTTTTTATGCAAGATAAAATGTCTGGACCACGAAATTTCTATGGGGGTGTAGGTTGGTTCCAGGTCTAAAGGGAGCGGTTGCACGCGTCACGCATTGACATTCAGAATACACTTTCGCCTGTGAATTGCTCTATAATGTCTTTGACAAATTAAAAAATAGCGATTTAAGCCCATCGTATAGGAAGTATCGCAAGTCACGTTTCTAATAAAAAACGTAAACAACGGAAATTATTTTTCATTTATTTATTTTAAAGTCGCCGTCACGCACGGGCACTTTTACAACCTACACTTATACTCTGACATATATTTGCACTACACTCTTTGAAAGTATGGGCCTAACAAAATGTTCTAATATGCCACATCAAAGACTAATGTGTTAGATTTTATTTATAATTTTAAAACAATCGCAGAATATAGAAATATGATAAACGTATAGGAGGGAAAACATAGCATCACGAACTGACGTCACTTCGTAACGCACCTACATCTGTGAATTATTAAATGGTTAACCTTGTAAGTATTGCTTTACTTTTGTACATTCCAATCGAAATGGAGTCAATGCATTCTAGATAAGATACCACTTTAAATTATAAACACATGTCCAAAATTCTTGTGTTCACAATTTTAGAAACTTCAAGAAGTTTAAAATTTTAAATCCATGTTAGATACCACGAATATGTCAAGCCCTGTAGTAAAAAGTCAAATGTACTGTGGGGAAGTTTTGTAAATTAGCGATTCTTGGAAGGTATCTAGGGTCGCAAAGAGGGTAAAGGAAAAGCACGTCCGGACTGGGGATGCCAAATAAAGGTAAGGAGGGGGCGTTGTACACTTTTTGCTCTTTCGACGGGGGGCCAAAGTCAGAGTTTGCTCCTCTTACAAAAATACAAGCTGAAGCTTCGGGAATGTGATGTGTTTTCTAAAAATTCTTTAAAAAGTCGTTAGTACAAAGATATAGTGAGTTTCTGTTATTAGATTATTTAAAAAGTAAAATAAAAGCTACGATTTTATTTCATTTTAATTATGCGTTATAAAACTAAAAGTATAACTAACTAACTAACTCTATGGCTTAGGAACTCGCAAGTTCATCGCCGCAGTAACAAACGTTCGCCATTGGATTCTATCCTGGGCAGTATCAAGCCAGTTTTCATCACGAACACCTACTTCTTGAAGATCTCTTCTAATATTGTCCTCCCAACGACGTCTCGGTCTTCCCAATGGCCTCTTTCCATCGGGCCTTCCAACCAGGATTGAATATAATCTTCGTTTTTCCCCCATCCGAGCTACATGCCCTGCCCACCTTAGTCGTCTCGATTTCATTATTTTTACAACATCTGGTGAATCGTACAGTCCGTGGAGTTCTTCATTATGCAGTCTCCTCCACTCTCCAGTCATCTCGTCCCGTTTTGGCCCATATATCTTTCTCAAAACCTTATTTTCAAATACACGTAATTTATGTTCATCTGCTAGGGTCGTACTCCAACTTTCGCAACCGTAGAGAATTACCGGCAGAATAACCGTTCTGTATATTTTTAATTTCAATTTCCTTGACATTAATCGCGATGCTAGAAGTTTTTGGACTGAGTAGAAACATGCGTTCCCCGATACTAAGCGACTTTTTATTTCTTCTGTGACCTCATTTTTGCTTGTTACGTATGCTCCCAAGTATTTAAATTTGTTTACTTTCTCTATGACCTCATCCCTAATTCTTATGTTTTTAATTCCTTCATTCCCTGTGCTTCGGCTTGTTACCATGTATTTTGTTTTATCTATGTTTACCTGTAGACCTATCTCATCGCACGCTTCTACTAAGACATCGGTGTTGCTTTGTAGTGCATCTATATCGTCCCCTATTAAATCTACATCATCCGCGTATACAAACAGTTGATTCAAACCATTCAATGACAGTCCCTTTTTGTCCCCTTTAATTTTTAAAATCGCATATTCTAACTAAAAGTATAGGAATTCAAAATGTAATATATATAAATCACAGCCATTTTCGATCGAGTACTGGATGAGGTTTCTCCCCGGAAGGAGGATTTGGTCTACTGCTCCCACGCTGACCAGACGGATTGGGAGACGGGAGCCGAAGCGCTCACTGCGATCGCCACTGTCTTTTACTTACAGCATCTCCCCTATTGTTCTCACGATGCTAAGTTAGCACCGAAAGTTTTGAACTCCCACCGGCATTCGAACTCGGAACCGCTTGCACTGAATTTGAGCGCGTACCGACTAGGCTACGCAGGAGACTCATTATATACCAGAATTTCTCGTTACTCGAGGCTTGATACCAATACTTATTTATGACCTTCAATACTGGAATCTCGATACTTTATTCAACGTTGTTCTACAATGCAATTGATACATATTTAATTAAAAGTAATTAAGCAGTATATAAATTAGAGAAAAGTCGATACCAGAATTTCTCGATACTCGATACTGGTATTTATTTTTGCCCTTCGGTACTTAGTAATTGCTTCAACATTGTTGTACCCGAGCACAACACACGTACATTCTAGGACTATGCTATGAATACCCCAAGGATATTCTACGATATTCCAGGTATATGCGTAGAAAATTCTAGCAATATCTGAATGTCCGGAATGAACGCATATTCTAAGTATATTCTACTGATATGTGGAGAACACTTATTCTTTGGAGATTATTTTCAAAATATACCTGAACCCCCCAACCCACAATATACTTTCAATATTATAAACAAAAAATATGCTAGGAATATCCTTACGTGATCCCAAATATTCTGGGGCATTGTACGCATATTGTGGATTTAAGTCGGATATCCCTGGGATATCCTGTGCTATTAGGGACAATGCAAATGATATTCAAATTCACTAACAATAATTTTGTATAATGTGATCTTAAATACAGTGTACCTCAGTAATAGCGAAAACGGTTATAACGATACCTTGCCTATAGCATCAGGTATTCTGTGGTGTTAGCATATTCCTCATAACTGCATACACCTCGGTCACAATATGTCCTCATGTCTTGAAGAAGACGTCAGTGAAGTGGCCACCGTTTTTGCGTAAACATTGACGGTTACTGGGTTACCTTAATCATATATATATGAGGAGCCAACTATCTTAAATTTTGATTATTGACAAAGCCGCTGAGATGATAATGGGCCTCTTCTGACATCCACATCATGTCAATGAACTGTTCGTCACTGTCCAATTTTGCCAGCTCCGTCCCGCTTCTCCATGGTAACTAAATGGCATGGTACCTACTTCACGTTCTGTGCGTTACGCGGCGCCACATGAACTGCAGTGTCGAAAACTAACAATTTTTAAAAAAAGTCCCTATTTTTAGGACACCCATGGTATTTTTAAAAAATGAGTGTCTAGCGGTAGTTTTGTAGTTTCAAACATCATCAAATCAGCATTGTATCCGCCATGGGTCCGTTCTTTCCCCTCTTTTTTCACATACATTTGACCAACAGTATAAATTGTGCGTCTTCTTATTTCATGACGGTATGTGGGTATCTGTATGTATGTATGTGGCTGTATAGCTATAAGAAGTAGTGAATTACAGAAATAACGTCGGTTGACAGGATTCGTAAGCCAAGGGAAGGGAAATCGACCATGAAGAAAGAATTCAACCGCTGTCGTGAAACTTGAGACGAGGAGCTTCTTTCTTGGTGCGGAAAAAGCCATGCTAGCATTGAGCTTGAAGTAAGGGACAATAAAATTTCTCACCAATTGATCTTTTATTTTCAGTCGGCCTCTCCCCAACATATAAGGCAGGAAACTTCCTTCAAAGTATTTTTGTTTCTAATTCTCAAGAACGTTTGTGTCGCAGTTGTTTTGGTTTTGCTTATCCTGCTTATTTTTTCTTCAGCATAACGCAAAGTGAGTGCGAGAAAACAAACCAAACATAGGATGGGGTGAGGTGCTGAAATATGACACTTTCTCAATATTTCTTAAACCGTTATGAATTTCTTTTTCTAGAATATTATATCTCAACAAATAGAGATCGGTCATTATCAAAATTTCTTTGTTACTCCCAATAACCTTCGATACTTAATATTTGATATTCCATACTTTTATCAGTGTCTTTCAATGTATTTAATATTACATACATTATTAAAGATTAAAATGTAAGTGTATTGTTTTCACATAATTAACCTTGTCCTAAGTCATAAATACCTAAAGGCTACAAATAAATACAATTCAAATTCAAGAAGCTTCAATATGTAAGTTATAGACCTAACGTTCTACCATGTGAGAAAGATATTTTCAGAGCTAGTCTCAAGAAAATCAAAGTATCGACCAAGGTAGTATCAAGGTATCGAAAGTATCTTGAACCCATCACTAATATATATATATATATATATATATATATATATA
>JAGDQP010000404.1:71160-86459 GCA_022664845.1 Lepisma saccharinum
ATATATATATATAGATGTATAGATAGATTGATAGAAAAAGACTTTTTCTTTTATATATTAATGACATTGATGATATTAGTGGCATTAATGAATGACCTATTTCTTTCTAGTCTTGTTTACGCCCTAGCATGCATTATAATTAAAACTCGATTTCATTGCATGATCATAACAGTATGTGAGGCTCTATTTTTCTTCCGATATGTGGTTACCACCTGTGACCTGGTATTGTTTTATTGAAAGTAAAACTTCAACTATTCCCCTATTCAGTGATATATTAAATAATTTTATTGGACCCATACTTTCAGAGAGTTTAAGAAAATGCACATCGTAGCGTAAGTGCGGATTGCAAACATGTCAGTGCGTGTGAGGAACTTCAACTTTAAAGTATTTTTAATGGCTACGTGTTATTTAATTGAGAACGTGATCCACAATATCTCTGCTAGCATATCATATGAAGAGCGTAAATGTAAAATAAGTTAAATCCATTTGTTAAAAAGAGAAAAGAGATTTCTCGTTATCAGTGCCTAATTAGAGGTATCTTGTCTTACACATGAAACTACAACAAAGTACATTATTGTGTGCATAAAAAAAGTTACAACCATCAGTTTACAGGATTAAAGAAATTTTAATTTGGTGCAAAACATTTATATCCAAAAAATGGTTTGGTGCAAAATAAATTTTATCAATTTTTTAATTCTTTTTGCTTACATCTGCGCATCGTGTGGTACGTAATTTTTGTTATATATGTCAGGCGATGTAACATTAGGTGTAGGTAGAGAGGTGTTGTAAGTTATTTGAATTAGAAGAGCAATGGAAAATACAGTTGACGTGGTTACAGTTGCAGAAAGAAATTTGGGTTCCAGGAAGAAAGAACGCAATGAAATATATATGTAAAGAAAAAAAGAAAGCTCTAGTGATCCATTTGTTTCTTTTACTTGAGTGGAATCCTAATTTTGCAACATGTTGGGAAGAATTCACAAAGGACCTCAATGTTATTTAGGCGTAGTTTACAAGGCATTGCTTCTCAGAAAATTATTATTCATCCAGAACAAAACTATATTACTTGCAGGTAACATTATGACTGCGTTTATTTACTCTACAGTAGTGATGGATGAAGGTATTTGTGGACCCTGGGCTATTGACTCTGTTAGGACCCCTGTTACATATCCTTTGTGATCGTAATTGTAACTGGTTTACTTTGGTTGGGCCCCTGATGCAGTGGAGGCCCTAGGCTGCTGGCTGTAGCCCTCTCCCCTTAATCCGCCTCTGCTCTATAGATTGAACAATTAATAACCTGAAATGAAGGGGTTTACACCATGGACGTAAGAATATAATGAGACTAGTAACAAGCCAAAATTTATGGGCCGGAAGTGCGCCTTGCCGCCATGTTGAATTGACCAAAACATTGCAACTGGCCATAAGAAGTAATGTTAATTGAGTCACTTTTAATTACAAATTTTAAATTTATGTGAAATAATTTAAGGTATGTGGAGGTTGCATCTGATGAAGCCGACCAAGAGGTACGTGTGAGGATAAACAGGTAAACAATATTTAAGTTTTTTCTTCAATAATAATTGTGATATAATATCAGGTTTCAAGATTTGAATGATCACTGCTCTTGAGAAGGAAGTGTATTGCAATAACACTTATTTTATAATAATAGTAGTTAAGGACAAATTTAGATAAATAAAATTTATTTGCACATTCACAATATCGTCTGCTTCCTATCCAGGAAGTATGCGCGATCCGCCATGTTGGAATGACAGACAAACTGCACTCTCAGCCGTACCATTTTTATAACATTGAGTGAATTGCTTGTTACTAGTCCTATTATATTCTTACGTCCATGTTTTACACAAATACAAACTACTGAATGCCATTCAAACAGCAAAAACGAATAATTTTATCAAAAACAAATTTTGCAACGACGTATTAATAAAAGTTTTAGAGGAGCTGTTTCATTTTAGTGGTTCTTCTATTTCACTTCTGCTTCTGCAGTAACAAACTTTTGGGGGCCTATACGTAATCCTTTTAAAATGAGTCAACTGTACGCCAGAGAAGATCGAATACTTGTCTTCTACAGGGAATTACAAAATCACAAACTACTGAAAACCATGTTGTATCTCACCAGGACGGTAATTGTGTTGACACATAACTGGCTCATATTTAATATATTCTCTCATCACGATGGAATGAAAATCAAGCAATATACAACTTTTGGTGCAAATCAAGTTATATCCATTTTTAAAGTCAAATAATTTGACGATGGAAAAAATAATTGAAGGGATTACTACTCCCCAATCTTGTTAGTGGATATGGAATTAGATGAAAAAGCGTTCTTGTGAAATAAATTGTAAATATATTAAGTGAGACATTTTGCCCATTTCTGAAAAATTAATTCTAGGGATATAACTTATTTTGCATTTTAGCTCTTCATATGTTCAATTCGCATTTTTTGGACTTCTCGGAGATACGAGCGAAAAGTAGTATATTCTTCAAATATTAGTTTGTGACGCGTGGTATTGCTCGTTAATAATTTATTGTGATTATAAAAAGTTTAAACAATTTTTGACCATGAAAGCAATAATTTGTTAACAAATATTCCGCAGCGTACAGTACTTTTCATATTACACTGAAACTCGCATACTCACCTTAATCTGAGAGAATAAAAGCGATTTACTTTTCACAAAATATTCTGCAGTGTACAGTACTTTTTTATTTAGGAGTGTCACGTGTGGAGCGCCAATCACTGACAAGATTATGCAGTCCATTTTTATAATGCTTCCAAGGCTGTAAGGGAAATTATTAAGAAACAAGTCAATAGTTTATGTCAATATAGAAAAGAACGAAATATAATTATATAATATTTTAAAATTTCAATTCAAATATTTTTAACTGAATAATTCACTGTTAAAGTGAAGTAAATTTTTTTTGTGAAATTTTTTAATAACAGCTCGTTTCTGCATTTGTACTAACGACATTTTAAATTTTCTTATGAAAGCATGCATCGTATATCTTCCAAGAATCGATTGCGCTAATAAAAAAATCCACGGTGTATTTCAGTTTCCACTGCCGGGTATGAAGCATTCATGGAATGGCTTAAGTATAGACTCATAATGATATAAAATTTTCTCGCTTCATTTTGTAAAAATATTTCCTTCATCTGAGAAATCATCCCTTAGCAATGAGGCAGTAGTTATTTGGAAGTAGAAGTGGTGATATTTTCATCTTTGTTGCTAATAATAATCTACAACATTTCAGGAACTTTTGAAGATTATGGGTATGCAGTCGTGGCACATTTGGATGATGTGGTTTCTCTATAAGCTCTCCTTGGATTTAATCATCATAAGTGTGATTGTTATTATGATGAAAATTATGTATTCCCCGAAAAGTGATTTGTCTCTTATATGGTTCTTACTATTGCTCTATAGTATAGCTGGAACTATTTTTTGTTTCGCTATTTGCAGTATCTGCCCTAATGGTAAGCGATTATAATTGGATATTTATAATTTAGTCAAAATTGTAGATGCCGTGATAGTCCTACCATATAAGATTATAAATAAACAAACTTGGAGAGGTTCCTTTTGAAATGAAGACAACGGGAGCGTATATGGCAGGCTAATTGAACTTACTCTTGTACTAAGATCTAGATATCGTAAAGAACTATTTGTAAAGGGAACAGGCAACGAGAATAATTTTAATTTCACAATAAATCAAAAGAGTCATTTTTTTTATTCTTAGAGCGGAAAGGAATTTTTTTCGGTACTTTTTTTTTATTTTGTTAACTACGCGATTCACTCTAATTCACGGCAACGGTAACAGTTGGTTCTGGCGTCGAATTCTTTCTATCCCGAACAAGTCGTCATTTCCTTTGCCTGTCCATTATCAGCAGAAACAAACAGGACAGTACTTTCCTAATCTTTCCTTTCATTATACCATATAATAATATCTTGGGCGCCTGTGTTTACGAAAGAAAAAGTAAATTTATGTTTCTCAAAATAATTATTACCCAACCCTTGTGGTCCAGGCGGTAACATCGTGGCCTTCGGATCGGTCATGGGTAGCAAGAGCGCCGATTTCTGTGTAACGTTTTTTTCTTTTGGACGGGGTCATTCAGATAATGTGTTTTGTTGCCAAATAAGGGTCTAAGAAGGCACATATGATGATCTTAATACAAATTCAATTAAGACTTTGCAAAATATTGTATATTCATAAAACACATATGGAAATTTACATATAATCATTATGAAGGTTTCCCCAGGACCAGCTATTACAGAATTTTACTATGTTTGTATAACGTTAAAAAAGTTCACTGAAGCATATTATGTTCTAACTAATAAGAACAAAGTTTCTGTTGTTACTAGAAAATGAACTTAGGAAATAACAGAAACTAATGTTAGTCTACCAGGTGCGTAAATATGAAACCGGAATTTATATACAGAAAAGTGATTGGATGACAATGCTAAGAACAATTTTATTCGAAGTATTGGCGCTAGCGATACATTTCTGCCATTGTTCCGGCAATGTGTGGACGCCAGACCAAAAAACTGTGCCTCTTGTGCTGCAAACCAGTCATCAAGCCATTTTCGTACATTTTCGTAAGATGTGAAGCGCTGATCAGCAAGTGCGTGTCCTATGGATGCAAATAAGTGAAAATCGGAAGGCGCCAAGTCTGATGAGTAAGCCGCATACGGTAGGATTTCCCAGCGAAACGTGGCAATCGTTTCCTTGACCGATTTTGCTGTGTGGGAGGGTGCATTATCGTGAAGCACAATCACTTTATGTTGTCTTTGGTCATATTTTGGTCGTTTTTCACGCAAAGCTTGATGCACATCGATCACTTGTTGTTGGTAACGTTGGGTATTAATGGTTTCGCCAGGTTTCAGCAGTTCATAACAGATCACTCCCTTCTGATCCCACCAAACACAAAGTATTGTCTTCCGTCCATGGCGATTTGATCTTGCAGTCGATGTCGCCGGTTCTCCTGGAGTTACCCATGATCTTTTACGCTTAGGATTCTCGAAATAGATTCACTTTTCGTCACCAGTCACAATTCGATGGAGAAATGATTTCCTTTTGTACCTGGCGAGTAGAATTTCGCAAGTGGTTTTTCGGTTTTCCTGCTGTCGTTCAGTCAACCCATTTTCCCACCTTCCGAATCTTGGCCATGGCTTTTAAACGTATGGAAACTGCTTCTCGTGTCACATTTAATTGATCCGCGAGTTGTTGTTGCGTTTGAGCGTCATCATCATCCAGCAAAGCTTTCAATTCGCTGTGTGCAAACTTTTTCGCTAGTCTTCCACGTTCTTCGTTTCTCACGTCAAAATCGCCACTTTTAAATGTTTATTATACCACGCATAGCACTGTGACTTACCAGGAGCATGATCACCGTAAGCTTCGACAAGCATGCGATGTGATTCTGCAGCTGTTTTCTTCAAATGGTAACAAAAAATCAATGCTGTCCGCACATCGTAATTTGTAGGTACAAATTACGCCATGTTCAATGCTATTAAACACTACACTATGACATAAAACTTGTCTCGTAGTGAGTTGTAAATCGTTAACAGCAGTCGACACAAGCAAGTAGCGCCAAGGACCCAGTTTTACCGTAACCACAGTGACAGCTAACGCCGTCTATGCACAAATTCCGGTTTCATATTTACACACCTGGTATGCAGAGGAGTTACTCAGCTTTTCTAAATATGGTTCTCTTTCTGTCCGATTCACCCTTTCGCCGCGCTACTGCTTTGTTGAAAAAATACTGTTTTTCTTCTTTTAATTCTCGGTTCTCGATCTCGACAGACATGGTTCAAGAAGCTTCTGTCTCAACTAGTGAGAAAAAATATTTGGTCAAGTTAAACAAAGAGGAATAACAGACTGTATTACACGCAAAACGTGGCCCATTTCGAAATCTCTTGTCCGTTTATGATAATTTGTATACCTTATATAGAATGCTAGGCAACAGGCAACGAAAGAGTGACAACTACGTAAATTCATCGCAAGAAAAAGTATCTGAACAATCCCATGCTACTCTCGAAAGAAATGTTTTAGGTATCCTTTTATGTGCAAGAGCACTCACAAGGGAACCTTACGAACCAAGTTCCGGGGATTTTCGCCGGACTGGTTCCAAAAGAGAGGGGACAGGCTAGGATGTCAGAATGTGAGATTATCTTTTTCGGAGCAGGAGTGTGAGAGGCAGGAGAACGGGTTAAGAGTGAACTGGTGCTTCGGCCCAGTAAAACTGTACCCGTTTTCTTTTGCCAGTTTCTCATAAACGAAAGCAGAGAATGAAGTGTAGCTTACCATGATTATAGGTAATGCTGTTCTACACTAGAAGCGACTAGTGTGAAGCACCGTCAGTGTTGCCAGTAGTAGACATTCGCATTGTTGCCAGAATATTAAAAGCCCGAAAATATCGGCGAAGGCAGGGACTATAACGATGAAGTCAACGTCATGTACTGACAAAGTATAGTTTATTTTAGTTCTGTGTACTACTTCGCCAATACTATTGTAATAAGCACAAAAAGAAAGCAAAATAACACAAAACAGCAATGATGCGAATTACAAATAAAATCAAGATATTAGTTGAAACTATATGATAATTGGTCATCAAATGCTGTTGAGTCCATTGTTATAGGCACTCGCTCTCCTCTCTTCTCTCTTTCCTTTTACAGTGGACACGTACGCTAAAACGAAGTTCTTTCCTACTTTTTGCTTTCACCTTTCCTTTTCTATGTCTATAAAAATATTTATGGGGTGAAAGATTAAAATTCTTGTGGAGTGCTGATAAACCTGTTGTTCGTTGTTATAGGGATTCTAATGTTTTCTTTTATTTGTCGTTTCAGGATGAATCCGAAAGTGGTCATTCGCCTGCTGGTTCAGAAATTTGGCACATCTGATAACGACCATCCATTGCAGATCGGGAAATGTTCGACCAGATATGTGCCGAGTTATTGGATGAACGAGTGATCGTTGAGCGGTATGAATCTCTGACATATGAGGACGCTTCAGACCTGGATGTTGACTCAATTGATCGTGAATATGTTGATGAGGATATCGACATGACATCGCAAGCCATATCAACGCAACATGTGCCGGAAGTGTCGGATGAAGAAGAAACATCGTCATCTCAAGGCAGTAGCTCATCATATGTTCCGTCACCGGAAAGAAAGAAGAAAGGAGTCAGCGAACTGTCAGAAGAATACAAAGAAAGGGGCATTCCAGTACTGGACAAGCACAATTGGAGGAAAGAGAAGATCTCTAGCATCTGTTCGATCCAAGTTTTCAAAGATCAAATCGATTGGCGTGCTGCAGAACTATGAACGATCGCGAGAAAAGATGACGTCGCGCGTAAAGATGAGTACTATAAACACCAGAGTGTTTGAGCACTTCAAAGAAATTTCTGCACGCAATGCCATAATTCACGACAGAATAATCAGACAGTGGGCATTGCAAATCAAACGCCAGGTTGATCCAGCTGATAAACTGAATTTCAAGGCATCAGATTCATGGATTTACAAGTTTAAGAAAAGGAACAGGATTGTCTCGCGATCAATTACTCATAAAATGTCAAAGACCTGCGCCTCAAAAGATCAGGATATACAGCGGAAATCAGATGAATTCGTCAGAAAAATGAAATCTTGTTCATCGAACGACATTTGGTTCCCAAACAGACCCTGAATACAGATCAAAGTCGTTTCGAGAAAGAAATGTATTCAGGACGAACACTTCGACGAATGGGCATTAAACGAGTATATACAACTGTAGGAGCTACGTCGGCAACGACGCACTCATACCTGATAATGCCTGTAATCTCAATGGACGGAGATCTACATTCGTCGATGTACATGCTTTGTGCAGAATCCAGCCGGAAATTTCATCAAAGCCAACCAGCTGATCAACCAAATATTATGTCTTATGCTTCTGGCTCTGCTAACATGAAAAAGAAGATCAGAAGATAATGCTGACCAATGTATTCTGGCCAAGTGTGTCTACTTTACACGAAGAACCCATGCTTCTACTTCTTGATTCGTGGTCAGCCAATACGGATGGAGTGTTAATCAAATCAACAATTCCAGAAAGCATTAGTGAATTTGAATGGCATTTGATTCCACCAGGATGCACAGGACTCATTCAACCACTGGATGTCTATTTCTTCCGCCCGTATAAAGCATTTGTTAAGTTTCTGACTGATCCCATTATCGCGACCGAAGAGTTCAACATCTGGCATCGGGACAACTTCATTCGTCTCCAATCCTTCACTCATTATCAGTTTTCGTCCAAAATGTTTCGAAACATGATCAACTCTGCATTGTACAAGTCAGGATATCTGGACGAAGAACCGGAACCATTCAGGACGCCGATGCAGTACTGCTGTGACACTGTTGGCTCTGAATTTTGTTCATCAGATCAGTGCAGTGCTTTTTCATTCATGAGATGTGATCATTGTAATAACACGTTTTGTATGAATCATCTACTCATTGACAGTCTGCATATAAATTGAACTTAACTCGAATTTCCTGATGACTATTTCAGGATTCCTGGTGATTTCGCTTATTACCACTGAAATCAAAATAGTATTGGCGAGGTACTACACAGCACTAGAATAAACTATACTTTGTCAGTAAATGACGTTGACTTCATCGTTATAGTCCCTGCCTTCACCGATATTTTCGGGCTTTTAATATTCTGGCAACATTGCGAATGTCTACAGCTGGCAACACTGACAGTGCTTCACACTAGTCGCTTCTAGTGTAGAACAGCATTACCTAAAATCATGGTAAGCTACACTTCATTCTCTGCTTTCGTTTATGAGAAACTGGCAAAAGAAAACGGGTACAGTTTTACTGGACCGAAGCACCAGTTCACTCTTAACCCGTTCTCCTGCCTCTCACACTCCTGCTCCGAAAAAAATAATCTCACATTCTGACATCCTAGCCTGTCCCCTCTCTTTTGAAACCAGTCCGGCGAAAATCCCCGGAACTTGGTTTGTAATGTTCCCTAGTCAGCGTGGTGTATTGAAGCAATCCACACCGTGTCAGTCATAAAGAAGCAACATGAGGAACAAAGTGAGTTGAACAACATTTGAACTACTCACTTTAATTTCAATTTACGTGCGGACGGTAAAAGGTACAGAGACATAGCGAAACTTGTTGGAAAGACATGCTCTACCGTTGGATACGTCATAAGGAAACATAAAACAGAATAATTATTGGGGATTCGTTCTGGTCAACTAAGGAAACTAACTGCTCGGAATGAAACCCACATTCTTCATTCTGTGAACAAAACTCAAAGAATTAGTGCTGAAGATTTGGCTACTTCACTTGCCTAGGATATGCAAGTTGATGCTACAGATGTGTAGATGAGAAACAAAAAAGTTGTAGCCAGAAACAAAAGACACATATCAGAAGAAAGCAAACAGAAGAAGTTCTAATTTCCCAGAAAATATCGATATGAGTGCCTGGAATTTTGGAAAAAGTTTTTTTGTTTAGGATGAGACAAAGATAAGCTTGTATTGGTCAGCGGCGGCTCTCTTATCTAAGTTTGTTCGGTTGTGCAAACTACTCTCTAATATTTCTATTCTTGAAGTGTGTTACAAACCATCTTGCTTCTTATTCTTATCATTTTTTAACTCACTGAACGCTCACATAACAGAGATAGATAGATAGATAGAGATAGATAGATAGATAGATAGATAGAGTGAGAGAGAGAGAGAGAGAGAGAGAGAACGCGCGCCCGCAGTTCTGGCTGGTCACAAGCAGCTGTTCGTTTGCTTTCTGTTTCCTTCAGGTTGACAACCGAGAACGATGAGGTGTAAAGTCAGCTTTTAGGCTTCTCAGCGGGTGGAGGAGTTCAAGAGAGTAGGGAAGATCGTTGCCTCCATAAAGCTCTATATGTAGCAAATTTTGGGCAACCGAAGGGGACTAGCATACACACACAGTTTCCCGGGTGTAAAATTCCCGCACCCTTGTCAATGTGGATAGTGTTTCCAATTCCCACTTCAGAAATAATTTCTCGTAACTATGTTTCTTCTCTCGAGATCAATTGATTCAATGGAAAGACAGTGTTTTTCTATATTTAAATTAAGCAGTCCTTTAAGTTGGAAAGTCTATGATAAAATATCTGTTATCAAAAGTGCTTTTTAAAATCATTTCTTTGGAATAATACCCCAAAATAAGAATAATAATTGTTGATTTTTTCGCCTTCTTTTATTATTCTGAAGCATGATCTAACTTTGAATCATCATGCCGGCTATTCTGGTTAAAGCTTATCCAAATTCTGGCAGCCCAATCCAGTACATATTCAAGTAGTTCGTAACTCTGATTAAGTAAAAGAAACTCACTTAGGATGACAACTCTACGATATATATATTTCAATTTTACACGTTTCCAAAACCAGGAAAAGAAATCATGCCTCTTGGATGGAAGGTTAATTAAAACATGCAATAGCGCTCACCGAGCAACCGTAGCTCAGTTCATAGAGTCTTAACTTCGCTGTCGGGAGATCATTGGTGCGACCCAGCACCGGACCGACTGAGGTTTTCCAGGGGTTTTCTGTCACACCAGGCAAGTGCCGAGATCGTATCTTTAACCTAGGATCAGGCCGATTACTTCCCGCATCCTGCCCCCTACCCTAGACAGCCATGCCTAAAGGTCATAAATGTATTCAACTCAATAGTACCACCACGCGTGTACCACAGGGTCTACGAAGAATAAGGACAGGTTTCACGGGAACTTTACTTGAAAGCCTCTGCAGCATCTTAAGGCAGTAGTTCTTCCCAAGGAGAAAGGAACGGGTTAGGTATTGATTATGTTCTTAACTCAATGGGTATCACAGCATTAGCCAGCATGACTGATGAATACCCCGAAATGACGGACCCCTGAGTACGATCCCACGTTCAGTCACGACTTTAAAATAATTTGTGGACGAACATAACCCTCAGCGATAGCGAATCTGACCACATGATAGTCGATCAATCGTCACCAACTGGAACTTCAGAATCACTATATTTATTTCTGCTTACCAATTATGACTAAAAGTTCCAAAACGCCAAACAAATACTCCAACAACTCTGTAAATACGTTTCTCGAGAAACTGTCAGTCAAATCATCCCCACCAGAAATGGCATAATGATAAAATAATCAAATCCTAACTTTGCTACATCTATTCGTAACAAACATAGTCTAGAGATTTTCGGGAAAACAGCCACCATGAATAGCCTCACTAACCAACGCCAGAAACAGCCACCACCACCTCAAAAAACACCTTTACTTTCTGTTGTGATACGCGGCGTTGATCCGCCGTGGACAGACGGAGAGATAGCCGAGGAACTGAAGCAAGAATAATCCGCATTAAATGTAACGCAGGGCCAAATTTTCTTGTTCGAGTGTTAACTTCATCCCAAGGTACAGTAAATGGTTTGCTTACCGTCGGGTCATATATCTACAGAACGGGACAACGAGTTGAACCCTCACGAGCACCACCAACCATGCCGATTAGACGCGAAAACTGCCAAAGTTACAATTCTCATACTACAACTCAGTGCTCGAACCAACCTAAATGTGGATTTTGTGCCGGCCCCCATCTTACTCAACAGTGCACCAATATGCAACTTCCTTCGAAATACTCAATATGTAACCAAAATCATCCTACTTGCAGTTATAAATGCAAAGCCAGACCAGAACCTGAAACAACCAAACCTGATCTTGTTGTACCACTTCGCGTCACTGAGTCAACAACTGAACCTAAAATCTCTGCCAAACATCCCATCCTATCACAATCCATTTCAATGGAACAACTCCTGTCATTCGTCACATTCGCCTTACAAAATGTACAACCATCACAGGGTCCTCATATCTTACAACAAGTTCAAACAGCAGTATAACAAGTGTTTCAAGTTACATTCCATGCTACCTACTTTTGGCTATATGTTCATTTTGTAACTGTTCCGCCTGAAACAACAGTCTAAAGCTACTCGTCTTTTCATCATACTTATCACCATGGATATTGTTTTTTATTCGTTAATATTCGCTCATTACGTAAACACAAAGCGCTTTTCGAAGCACTCATACTAGAAGAGAAGGCACACGCATTTCTGCTTAACGAAACATACCTCACTACTAAATCATCATGTAAAATACCTGGTTTTCAGATTCTCCATCACGAAAGTAATATTCCAGGTTTGCGCGCAAATGGTGATGTTGCCATAGGTTTCAAACCGACCATACCACACCGCATAATCATGTTCCACATCTACAGCTACCAGAAAATCTCATAACTACGTTATAATTGAGGAACTAATCTCTCACTCTGGTCACCATATATATACGCCCTGGTCACCTCATGCCGTTTAAATTCTTTCAATTCATTTCCAATACTTTCAAAACATACATCATAGTGGCTGACATTAACATCCATAGCCGATCAAATCGCAAAAAACTTCAATTCGCTAATTATATCAATGCTCATACCAATGGACTACTGCAGCCTATCCCAACCCACCCGACCGATACCCTAAACTACTCCCGATATAGTGATCCTCTCTGCCAACATTACCACCTACTGCAATTTCGTGGTCCTGGATACAATAGGAAGCGATCATGTACTTATCAAGCTTACCATACAACACCGACATGAAATACGACGAACAGATCATCTCCAGCTTACATCCATCCGATATGACCTAGCAGATTGGAACCAATATCGAAACGACAATCTACAATCCGTACAAGAACCTACCACAGAAGAAGAATTGTTCTTCTTGGATATCATCACAGATTGCGTACAAACAGCAGCCGAACTACATAAACCTACTACGAAGTCAACGCCTTATAAGACAAAATTACCACCACAGTACCTCACCTTAGTTCGTCGCTCTCGCCAACAGTACCGTGAATACATCCGAACACGAAATCCATCTTCTTTGCAACTTCATCACCAACTAGAAAAAACAGTACGAAATTATCTAAACTCCTACAAACTGCGACAATGTTATCCATTGATAAAAACGTGTAATCAACTCAGAGACACTGTACATCTTACTAAATACTGGAAGAGATTTAATCATCTTACTGGAAAAAGAACCACAACTACTTATCCACTACTTCGAGACGACCAACTATTACATTCTGATCAGGATAAAGTCAACGCATTTGCAGAATATCTACAGGAAATCTTCACACCGACCAACAGCATAGTACCGCGGAACCATCCAATTCATCGCCTCAACATCGCATCTCCAGAATTGCAACTAGGGCTGTCAATATCCGGATAATTTGATATCCGATTAATCGAACAACTCATTGTTCGGATATTCGAAATCCGATTATTCGAATAATTTTCATTACCCGTATAATTATTCGGATAACGGATAATCGAACATTATCCGAATAAACGGATAATCGAACATTATCCGAATAAACGGATAACTGAATATTATCCGGATAAACGGATAATTGAAAAATTATCCGGATAAACGGATAATTGAAAAATTATCAAAAAAACGGATAATTGAAAAATTATCCGAAAAACGGATGATCGAACAAGATAATCCATAAATTATAGTGGATTCAGGAGAGATAACGGATAATCGGCATTTTGTATTTTTGCTCTAGGAGATCTTGTGCAATAATTAAAGGAGATAGAAGAGTAAATTTTTGCACAATGTGAGGCGAAAAATGAAAAGGGATCATTTGTCAAATTTGAATTACTAATTGTTTTGTATTGGTAATATAATTCCTTACAATTTGCCTCTAAAATTATAAAAAAAATATTAAAATTTGCCTGAGTTATGTAAATTTTATTGTAATTTACGGAAAAGAGGGGTTTTGAGAAATACGAGATTAAACTTTGCTAAACACAAAAGTGCATCCTATTTACAAATTCTTCATATTTAAGAAATGAAAACTTTACTTAAATGTTCTTTATTAAAAACCATAAGATTAAACGCAAAAGTACTGAATTACTGACCGTATTTTTCGGCTAGCCTGTAAAATGTTGCTTTCCGACAAATGGTACCCTTCCATTTTTCTCATCACATATATTGAATCTTGATACTCATACTCACGGAAGCACAACAAAGTAATTGTATACACAACGGATATATTCACTATTTCTTTGATGCATGCTTTCGGGGGAAAGGGGCTTTCCCCGTCCCCGTGGATGATTTCAAACCGCCCACCTAAAAGAATTAGTGTTAACACTTGTTAACAGAGTGTTAACACTGAAATACGTATATAATAGTATCTTCTATAAATATGGTTCATGTTACTTTGAGTTTTAATTTTATTTGTGGCTTGAGGCATCTAAGGCTCAGGCCGGGATAGGGGAGGAGTCGGCCAGGGCCTATGTTAAATTCCATCTCAAAATTTACCTGGTGTAACTGAAAAAAAAAACCTGCGAAAACCTCAATCAGGATGTCCGGCCGCTAGTATAGAGTATCGACTATGGTACCCACGACCTCCCGAATTCTACGCCAACGCTCTACTACTAAGATGTTCTTATCACCAGGCTTCAGTAGTGAGCATATATACTTATTTAAGTAATTATATAATCAATGTTCAGTTCGAAAAATTGTAGCGAGGCCTTTTCAACAACACATCAGCTTCAGCTACCTTCCTAGCCTAGTGGTTCTAAAGTTGAAAATCCCCCGCGCCGAATCTCAGAAACCGCCACTGCTATCTGGAGAAATTATACGGATTTGACGTTTGAACCAGTCTTTCCGTGACCTTTCCAATGACACTTCAATCACCATCCTAGCCCCAGTAGTTGCAAAGATATAAGTTTTGTTGTCGAGACCTTTCCAACGCCACCTCAAACATCTTCGTGGTCCTAGTATTACCAAAGATATAAAGTGCCTACATATCTAGTAACGCCAGTACCTCCGGCACCACCCCTGCAATTCGGATAAAAGATACGATTTGAGCTAGTCTTACCGAGATCTTTCCAACAGCACTTCAACCACCTTTCCAGCCCTAGTAGTTTCTGAGTTGAAACTTGTCGACAGACTGGCAGACGGACGGAACGGATGCATAAGGCTTCACAACACTTTACAATAACTGCTGAAACCTAAAAGTGCAAGTGATATTCAGCTTAAAAATTAAAAATGTTCAGCAAATTGTTGTACGAGATTATATTAAAATAAAAATGGATGTCCAGATTGCCCGAATTTCATTCCTCTATAAGTTTCAGCGTTCTTCGAACAACTACTATTCGGAAATTCATTTGTTCGTTCTTCGGATACCGATTATACAGATATCCGTTTATTCGATTATCCGAAAACGAACAAACGGATATCTGTA
>JAGDQP010000404.1:86559-127782 GCA_022664845.1 Lepisma saccharinum
CTTTACAATAACTGCTGAAACCTAAAAGTGCAAGTGATATTCAGCTTAAAAATTAAAAATGTTCAGCAAATTGTTGTACGAGATTATATTAAAATAAAAATGGATGTCCAGATTGCCCGAATTTCATTCCTCTATAAGTTTCAGCGTTCTTCGAACAACTACTATTCGGAAATTCATTTGTTCGTTCTTCGGATACCGATTATACAGATATCCGTTTGTTCGTTTTCGGATAATCGAATAAACGGATATCCGTTTGTTCGTTTTTCGGATAATCGATTAATCGGATATCCGTTTCTCCATTGTTCGGATATCCGATTATTAGGATTCGAACAATTAAATTGTCCGGACAATTATTCGAACAATATTCGGATGAATAATTATCCGGATAATGTTGACTGCCCCAATTGCAACCCGATGATCAACACCATCTCAACGAAAATCATCACCTCACAACACCAATCTCCGTCGAGTACATAACAACAATAATATCACATACGAAAAGTACTGCTCCTGGCTTCGATAGTATTACAAATCATCACATAAAGGAAGGACCATACTGCTTACTCTATCTGCTCGCTGCTATCTACAATTTCGTATTGCGCACAGGATATGTACCAGCGGATTGGAAACCATCAAACGCTGATGATCCTTAAACTTCATTAACCTGACTCCGTTTCATCCTACCGTCCCATCCAGTTAACCCCTACACTTGGCAAAATACTAGAACGCATACTCGTCAGACGTCTTCACATCCATCTCCAGGATAATAATTGTCTTCCAGATCATCAAGCAGGCTTCACACCAGGATATAGTATCCAGGACCAACTACTCCGTCTTATCAATCACATCACCAATTACTACAATACCTGCAAACCATCCTGTCTAATATTATTCGACCTAGAGAAAGCTTTTGACAAAGTATGGCACGAAGGACTCATCTGGAAACTTCTACAATATAATGGATGTATGCGATGGGTAGACGAAATTATTTAGAGGTTCCGCTGCTATACATCAGGTTCTGTTCTGATCTAGCCACACTACCTGCAAACATACAGCTTTACCAATATGCAGATGATACAGAATTTCTCGCCACCGCCGACACCATTCAGCAAATAAACAGAACCATGCAAACCGCAATAGACTCCTTTCATCAATGGTGTAACTCTTGGAAACTCACTATAAACGCTGCAAAAACACAAGCCATTATCTTTCTTCCACCTAAACAAAGATCCAAAGTTCAAGGAAATCACACTCTTCTCGTGTTGCAATTACAGCAAACTAGAATCAAACCTACTACTATTGTCCGATACCTAGGACTCACCAGCGATCATAATCTTACCGTACTTGGAATGCTCACTTAAAATATCTTACGTCCATGCCTACAATAGACTCAATCTAATAAAACTCCTTACCGGTACAACCTGAGGCCTCACACCACTTGCCGTTCTTAATACCTATAAAGTCTTCCTACGTCCTGTCCTGACATGTGGTCATGTAGCATGGCTGACAGTACCTCAGAATTTTTTCGAGAAAATAAAAATACTAGAACGACATGCGTTTCGCCTAGCTTACAGAATACATTTACCTAGCCCCACTTCAGAGTTATATGCACGTTTCGCCATGCTTCATATCTTGTTCCACCTTGAAACATTAAGACAGTACTTCATTCCAACTCTCTATGAAACTTTAGACCCCCTACTATTAGACACCATGCACATTGATGCAACCTACGATCCTCAGCGCCCACCCAACATTTCAAGCCCATTATCACTCCTGATCAGCATATGCCTCTCAGTCTTACCCAACAACGATTCAGATCTGCCATACCTCACAGTCTTCTCTGCCCCACAACCACCAAACTTCATACTTCCATCACATGTACAATAGTCCTACTGTTACTAACAGGGCACCAAATGTCTCCATCAGCGCCCCGAATCGCTCCTAAGCTCTCTCTGTGATCGCCACTATCGTTTATTCATAACAGCTCCCCAGTTGCATCACGATGCTGGGTGGGCAACGCTAACTACTAGACCAGCGGCGTGGTCGCATATATATGACCCGTTGGCCTAGTCATTAGTGTGTCTGACTACGGTTTGAGGGGTCACGGGTTCGATTCCCGGCTCTACCAATGAATTTTTCCAAGTCGTGTGTGTCTGGAACGGTGATCACCCAGCATCGTGATACAATTGGGGAGGTGCTATGAATAAAAGATAGTGGCGATCTATTCCTAGGGCGAATAAAAGAGCCTAGGCTCTCCTCTCCTAACCCGTCTGGTCAGCGTGGGAGCAGTAGACCAATCTCCTCCCTCCTTGGAGAGGCCTCATCCAGTAGTTGATTGCATATGGCTGTGATTTGTTATATATCAGGGTGCCCACAAGCAGGAAAAATCAAGAAAAGTCAGGAAATATAAGGAATTTCAAGATTTGTTTGGAAAAGTCAAGAAAATGCTTAAATATGAGGTAAAAAGTAAGGAAAATTACAAAATCTACCGCTGCGTCAGGAAATTTTCCCTCAGGGGCTTATGTGTGAAGATGCCAGAATATCCTCTTCATAAAGCTTTCAAACATATCTCCAAGGCAAGCAAGGAATTGCCGGGATCGATGATTTCTATGTTTTCCTTCTTTCAAACAATCAAAAATACTCATCACTGTGGAAAGTGGTAAAGTTGAGTTTGATATTTCCCCACGGAAATGTTACAGTTGAGGGTGGTTTCTCAATTAACAAGTCCGCTCTTATTGAAAACCAATGTCAGCATACAATAATAGCACTGAGGAGAGTGCATGATGCTGTTATCAATTGCAAAGGAATCCATATTATTGTCATCAAACAGAAAATGCACACATAATGCAAGATCTGCTCGGAAGCAATATGAAGATTATCTGGAAACACAGCGTAATGCTAAAAAAATAGAAGAGAATAATTCTGCAAAAATTGAAGTTCATGAATGAAATTAAGAAACTGAAAGATGAGCAAAAGAAGTTGAGAGAAAAATCTGAAACGGAGAAAGACGAACTTTATCAGAAAATCATACTTTTGAGGAAGTTGCAAAATTAACATCTATGAACATTGTTGAAGTTTGTTTAATTATTGTAATAGTCTAACATTAATTGCTTATATTCATATAAGTATGTTGTAGTTGTTAGCATTTTCTTTAGTTTGCCCTTACATAACATATTCATGATGGAAAATGGAAATTTGGGTTATTTTAATCAGTATCTTTGCAAAATATTTTAGTAAAAAGTTTGTTCCTGTAATTTTATTGTATCCTGAATTGTAAAGAAGTAATAAAATCATTAAATTTGGTATTCAGGTGAGAATCGGGCGCAATGGGGCTGCTTGAGGCTGCATGTAAAAGGAAATTAAGTATTTTGCAAAAGTATGAAATGGGATTATCTGAGAGTCAGAATTTTTAAAAAAATCTGGTCAGTAAATGTCAGGAAATTTAAGTTCACAAAATTTGTGGGCACTCTGTATATATAACAGCAGACCGAGATATTTCCGAGAATAGTGCAAAATGTTGAAAATGCAAGGAACAAAAGGGCAGTTATAAAGCGACATAAAATTATATATTTAAAAAAAAAACGAAGATAGAAAGAAAACGCGTTGCCGAACATGAGGATGTGGCGATAAGGTCGTAACACAGCCACCCCACCTCACCTCTCCAACACGAAAGTGTAAACGATCGGTCGCTCTCGTCAATCTTCGGGTTGGCTGCCGTGTACTCTTATCGAAAATGGTATAAAAATAACAAGTAACACTCGAGGAATTAGCACGTAAGTTTTCTTATCAGTTCAGTTGAAGAAACAAGAACATCAACTCGGCAGTCAAGGAAACAAGCAATTTCCGCTATAATATCTAAACTGTTAAAAATAACTGTTATTGTTTAAAAAACTAATAAGAGTTACAACAGTTTAGCAAATTAACTGTCATAAAATAACAGTTACGTTATCTTTTGTCCATTTCTAATAAGCGTATTTTCCATCTTTCCTAGCTTCATTCATACAATATCGGAGTTTATGACATTCGACACGTACTTTATGGGAAAAATTCCTGCTCGCTAAATACCTGAGAACCTGTTAATTTTTTTACTGTTATTTAATATAATTTCTTTCCTTTTAGCACTTAAGAGCTTGCATATAGTTGGATGTTTTTTTCATTCTAGTTTCCTTCCTAATCTGTGGGTTCGTTGTATCAAATCATCATTAACTTTCATGTGTAGCCTGTCACGCAGAAGTTCACGCACTTTGTTTTCTGTTATGTCCCAGTTTTCATTGTCATGTTAAGCAATACCATAAATCACAATGTTTTGTCTTCTTGACCTGTTTCGTAAATCATCTATCTTGGCCTCGAGGAATGCCGTAGGCTATAATTCTGGAGATCATTGAAATCTCTAACCACCTTTTTCACTTCAACCTCGACGTTTTCGATTCTGCGCAGTGATGTTGCAATGATTTCTTTTAACTGTCGCACTTTAGTTACAATCGATTTATTAGACTCACGGACAATATTCAGTATTTCTTTAATTTCCCTTAGTTCGCTGCTTTGTTGGGGACCCGGGTTTAACTCTACCCCAGCTGCTATTATCAGTGCGCATACAATGAGTCCTTACGAGAAAAACGCTGTTGTGGATTTACACATGAACATTCCGCCACTAACAGCAGCAGTAGGGCAACCACCGTGAAAAGTCCCGATACTAGCACGCTAAACAGAAAGCGGTACTCCCATCTTCCTACGGTTCAATACACACGGGAGCTTAGCAAAAACAAACCTGCTCACAACAACTCACACTATGGACAACACAGATGAAGTGTTTTGAAGAGTAAATGTCAAGTAAATTATACTCTTTTGGACTTCACAAGTGTGCGTGTTTACTGCATTCGTTCTGTGTTTAAATAAAATTGTCAGCATTGAGAAGGTGATCCACTTGGGCACCAAACAAAAATGAAGGATAATTAGTTACCGACATATGTTAACGCAATGCGACACTTGGGTTGGGTAGGATGGCGTCACTTAAAGAAGCGCAGAATAAAGTGCACTTCGGAACTTCCCAATTTTTTCGCAGTTTGGATGAAAGCCTCAATCTTGGTAATTTCTAACACAGCAATAGAGCATAAGATTAACACGACTAATGTCGCAA
Organism: Lepisma saccharinum; assembly: GCA_022664845.1. Lineage (NCBI taxonomy): Eukaryota > Metazoa > Arthropoda > Insecta > Zygentoma > Lepismatidae > Lepisma > Lepisma saccharinum. Next base: position 91,697 of record JAGDQP010000404.1, read on the forward strand.
CATGTTAAAGTCCGCGAGGCGACCATCGAATATGTTGAAGCTGCATGATTTTTCTGCATTAACTCGTGAGACACTCTTTGATGACTACACGTGCCAATGTGTCCAACCTGAGGTTAAGTGACTGTAAAGCGAGGGAGCTTGATTTTTGCGTGATCAGCAAAGTACCAGCAAAATTATGGTGTGTCCAGGAAAACTACGAATACCCTTAAGAAACGTGGCTCTAGAAAACAGAAGCTTGAAAGAAGTAAAAAAGTACGCAGTGGTCAAAGTACAGCATCGAGTTCAGGTACAGAAATAAGAAGATTCTTCACTGATGGATGTAAAAGATAAAGACAGTCCCACAGACTTGGAATTTGACCCAGGATCACGAACGTCGGGAGGAATGCTTCGCACGCAATCCCTTACGCTGCTCTGAAGAGTTTCATCTGCAGCGTTTCGCAATGGCATGTCCAACAGATCGGCACCTCTTATAGCAAGCGTAGCGCTGCAAAATGCCTGGCCTAATGTCGGAAGAAAATACGACAAATGTCAAATAAATCAAAGATAATGCAGGAAAGGGAAAACTGAGCACAAGATTACAGAGGGATCAAACCATCAGGGACGAAAACACTATACGAAATGTTTATTTTGATGGATAGGTAGGTAGCACTTTAGAGCAGATCAAAATTCGTAATAAATACCATCGTCGAGAAGCAAATGAAGAGCACAGCACATTGGCGGCAGAATCCAGGTCTTGGGAAACATTGCGCCTACGTCATGGAATGAAAACACAATACTACCGCCATTATTGATCATTTTCTTCAGGATAAGAAAATAGACACAGCTGAAGTAACATTGGGACGTGACGGGATTGCTATGAATGTTAGTAGGAGCAATAGAGTGATAGCTTATGCAGAGAAAATACTTGGAAAGGATGTGCAGCGTTTAGTATGTTTACTCCACACGAACGAGCTCCCTCTTTGGCACTTAAGATTGTGGGACTATGGGATCAAGGACACTAACTGAGCCTGTGGGACAAAACTTACATGACTGTGAGAAAACTCCGGTAGCCTCTTTTGACGCTATTAAGGTTTTTGAATCAACGATCTTGAACAGATAGATCTTAGCACCGACCAACAATATCTTCTCAACAGATGACGGCAGTCTCTAACGGAAACTGTTCACAGAATCTCCTTAAAACAAGAAGTTCTTTCTGTACCCACTGCAGCCACACCTCTTCGCGGTGACTTGTGAGTTCTTTCGGTTAGTATAAGACAAAAGAAGCGAAGAGTTGCATCTTCACGGAAAATTGCACGTATTTTTGAAGTAAAGGAAAAGAGAGAAAGACCTTAGAACTGAAATCATCACGATAATTTTCCTTAACATGACGGAATTATTTAAATAATTATATTTCTCATCATTATCACACCATTTAAAATGAAAACTTAGTTATTGTGTTGCAAATTTTTCAAATTAAGTGTAACAAAACAGAAAATGCCAAATATTCGATTCAACGTCACCGTCAAACGAATTTATTGCCGTTCTGTCGTGCGGGATGCATGACCAGAACCCGTAGAAGCTTCAAACGCCGCGCCGTGCTTAAGTTTAAAAAAGTGACTGTAAAATCTCTTTTTGTTATATACTGTCAGCAATGGGAAACTTTTCCACACTACCGCCAATCGAATTTTTTGAAAAAGTGTTTCTCCGAACGACACTAATGAATATGCATCAAGCGAGATTTTGAAACTATTTTTTATTTTAATTGATAAATTTGAACACCTTCAATAATGGACATAATACTTTCAAATTTCATATTTCGTATTAAAGTCTTCAAATTGTAGGTGATTTCTTTTGAAATATATTCAAAAATATTATCAGGGCCACTTTTCACAATTTATTTGTTGCTCGTTATTTTTCGTCCAGTTTTTAAATTATGATAAAACAAACGGAGCAGAAACTGAGGCCTCTTAGGTATTGTCACTTAGGAGTGTTTGCTTGTTAATAAATAATTGATAAATAATTCCTATTTCCTATAGCAAAGTTGGCTATTCTGGTAACGATGGTTGTTTGGATTGGGTTGGTACTTGTATGTAGGTTTTCAATTGAGAAGTACTATGAAGATTGGAATTCTTCCCTCAAACTTGCAGCAACGTTATCTCCAGTAACTGCTATCCACATAGCATTAGCGAAACATGTCCAGCTACTAGAAGACGGAGGTAAATACTTTTTTATTTTTGTAGATAGATATATGAATGTATCTTTCGATAGTAACTCCAAACGTACTATTCATTACCCATACAGGACAACTCCGTCCAACGGACATCCATTGAATTCAGCCATGCCATCCATTCTGTGCCCATTCGACCTCCAATGGAGAAGTCAAGGGACGTCTTTCGGACGTCCAAAGTAAACTCGATGGTTGTGTCCATATGAGGTACGATTATGGACAAGTACGGACTTTCACGAATATTCATTGAATATCATGTAACAAGTACGTCCAATGGAAGTCCAGTGGAGCCCAATAACCATACTTTCATAGTTATCTTAAACATGGCAGAGTTGAAACTGGGTCACTTTTGTGAGCCAGACATAGGAGATCCAGTCTAAAACTTGACCCAGTGATCCGTTTCAACTCTAAAACATGGCAAGTTGTAAAGGGTGAAGTGCCAATGACGTCCTGGCCGAAATAAATCTATTTGTTTGTGGTAAATATTTGATGTTAGAGCTTAGTTGGTACGTTAGGCGGTATTCGCTAAACACTACTTAACAGAAAATCCGCCAGGTTGACGATATAGCTAACTTTAAGGGGGCTAAGAGCGCACTCAAGATGATATAGCCATGTACTATCTTCTAGGTACTATACCAAAAATTATCTCATTTCTGGGAATAAATATGCATTTGATTTTGAAATGAAACTCAGAGATTCGACTGTGTAAGAACCTAATTTAATTTATTATAACAGAATAAGAGGGGTTTTAAAAGCGGGCACGAACGCAAGCCTATAAATTACTTGATTACCACTGAATCACACATTACTACAAAGTGAATCTATTCAAATACAAGCCAGTCTATAGCCAAGACAGCAAGGAACAAAATGGTTTACAACTCACCTACTTTACTTGAATGTAAAGCAGACTCCGAGAGCAGAGAGAGAGGTATGTGTAGAGATGTAATTCATGAAGTATGTAATCAGAGCTGATACTTGTTCGCTTGAAGTAGCAGGCTGGTTTAACTTCAGTAATTGGAGCAAGTAGATCCACAGCAGAGTTGGGTCATCTGAACCAAGTCGAAGAGCACCAACAGTAAGATCAGAAAGCCGACGTGTAGCGAGCTGCTACGAGTTCTCTGGAGCCGAAGATGAACGATGACCAGCGAACTCCAACGATGACAAGTTAACATTGAACGACGAAGAGCCGGAGACAAGCCAAGAGATATCAAATGACAGTTTTTTAATTTAAAACCCTCTCTCTCTTGATACTGCTACCACTCTCAGCTAATCACAGATCGATCTCTCCGCTCATCTGTGCGGAGTCTCTTCCTGAGCGCCAATCGAAACCAAGTTGGACTTTGGTTTTGCTGTGCTTTTCGCCCTGCTGTGTAAGGTGATCTTTGTACCCCTTACTCAGGTGATCTTTGGACTGCTATCTCAGGTGATCTTTGATCTTGCTGGCTAATATTGAACTTCGTCCTGCTTAGTTAAGATGAACTTTAGACTGCTGCGTTGAAATGAACTTTGTCCGATCAATTTTCAATTAAGAAACATCTCGCTCCCTGAATGAAATCTGATATTTTTCTGCACCTGTCTTCATATCTCATTACTAAATCTCGAAGTACAATTCTTGTTGGAAACCAATCTTGTCTTTTAAAACTAAAACAATAATGATTCGTTTAAGATATACATAAATTACCTGGTTCTTGGTTCGTGCCCTGTTTCTTACAAACATTTTTATTTTATTACATATTTACAGATATAAAGATTTATTGTAATAGACCTCACACGACACCAATGATTTGAAATCTTAAGATAACGAATAAAGGGAGTAGATGTTGCGAATAATCTTTTCATTATCCTGGAAACCTTGTATTTTGGACTTTGTTTGTTCTTTTGTATTTCCAAAATGGCTCTCAAGAAAACTGCCTAGAAGTTGCCGAGAACAAGAGCCGGAAAACGAATAAAGGCACAAAGTAGCTTAATAGTTAATAGGTTGGTATTAAATTTTTATTTAATTCTTTTCGCAACTTTGGCTGAGGCCAGGATGGGTTACATTGAGGATGAGGAAGGTATCGGCCAGGGCCTTTCTTGACGTGCAATCCCGGCATTCGCCTGATGAGATTCAGCAAAACCCTGACACATCTCAATGAGATAGTCGGTCGTGATGATTGAGCTCACGTCCCTACCCATTGCAGCTCCGAGATCCGCAACGTTATCATCTAGCCCACAAGGGCTGGGTAGGGTAGGTTCCCAGATATAAACAATCGTCCGAATGATATTCCAGGGACGTCCTAAACTGCCGAGATGTATTCCGGGATACTCAGGAGATCAATAATGCGTCCCTTCGACCGTCCTGCTGGGATTTCCCAAAATCATCTCGATGAATCGTTCCATGATATAATAAATTTCCCAATCGTACCCCATGATATACAGGGGATCTTGAACACTCCTTTGGACGTCCTGCTGGGATATCCCCAAAACACCTGAAGAGACGTCCCAGGGACATCGTAAACTACCGAATCGTATCCCGAGATATGCAGGAGATCCGACCTTGTACGTCCTAGTAGTACATCCGAAAATCATCTTGATGGGACGTCGGTTGAATATCACAAAGAAGTCCTATGTGGACACGAGCTAAAAGTCAGTAATTCTGCCAGACTACCTTGGGGGGTGTCACCCCTAAATTTTCCAGCGCACCCCGAACTTTAATTTTTTACAGTAAAACATCGAGAGGAACCGTGCAGACCTTCACTTACGATCTCTTAATTTAGATTTTACACACCCAAACTGAAAATCCTGGCAGAATTACTGGTAAGAATGATTTCCTTTTGCTTGTCCCTGACCAAGGAATGTGGTAGTTATTTGAGGAAGTTGTTTTGCTGACAGTGAGACAGCGTTCGAAAATGTAAAAAACAACCCGCTATCCTGACTTGGGTTTCATCCTGGATTTTCACCATCACAAGAAGTAAATTCCGAGAAAGTACCTTCACACATAGCCACAGGCACATTCCCCTCCCTTCCCACAACCTGAGCGAGATGTGTAAATGCCAATAAAAATTAATTCAGTTTTGTACGAAACACGTAATGCGGCTCAACTGTCGATTGCTTTTAACAGTGAGGTTTACGACTCGCAACTATTTTCTTGTTATAAACTTCGATGATAAGAGGTACAAAGCGTACGGTCAATGCTGTTTCAATACAGAGGAACGAAGATGAGTGTGTATCGTGGAGGGAATTTCACTAGACTAGTATAACACGGATTACATCACAATACCCACTATGGAACCTACCCACCCCCCCATGGCCCATGTAGCGGACTTTGTATAGGCAATGCGTAGATACGCTGTTTCGAACAGTGTGGTCAATTATTCTGACTGAGCTTTTTCAGGGTTTCCCAATACCATCAGTAAATGCCGGAATGACGGATGGATGGTACCTTAAGAAAGACTATGGTAAATGCCTTCCCTATTTCTTAGCTACCTCATCCCTGCCTGAGCCAAGGATGCTAAAAGGCCATAAATAAGAATGTTACTGTGTTTTTTAAAAGTAAGAACTAACAATTGCAAACTTAAAATAGCTCCGCAAAGAACGTTTAGAAGCAGTGTTATGCAACCCTACATATTGGTTCTGAAGATAAGAGATTTGACTCATTTACCACTCCTAACCTATCTGCCATTAGCATTTTCACGCCTGAGTATACACAACTGTATTCACTCTTTGTTAACAGTGTTGAAGCTATAAATATCACTCGGAAAGCCTTCAGCAGCAACTGGTTTTGTAGCCTAATGGACAGGTGGAGGATCCTCGACACGAATATCCCATTCGATGATATCTCGCATGTGCTCGATAGGGTTCATATCTGGCAATCTAGGGTACCAAATCATGCGTAGGAAGATGACAGAATGTTTCTAAAACCAATCGTGCTTCATTGCTGTCCAGTGACATGAAGGATTTTCATCCTGGAAAATCCCATTGTTGGCAGGTTACACGAAGTTTATAAAGGGCTGGAGATGGTCACCAAGCAGCTGAACATAACGCTGTCGATTAGTGTCCGGTTCAAGCGGACAAGAAGACCCGAAACATGCCACGTAAACACGCCCCCACACCATGACGGGTCCACCAGCTAGCACAATGTCTTGTTTACAACTTGGGACAAGGCCTGATGGGGAGTGCGCCAGACCCGAACCCTGCCATCCGCGCGTACCAATTAGAAACGTGACTCATCTGACCACGCTACACTTGCCAGTTCTGTAAGACCCAATCCACGGGTTCCCGAACCCATGTGAATCGCTGCCTACGATGGGCAGCGATTGCGCGAGGCACAGTGTCAGTCTTCAGCTGTGATACCCCATGAAGAGCAAACTGAGCTACATACCTCTGAGACACGTTCCTTGAACGTTCAGCATTAACGCCTATTGGCAGATCACGTACTGTTGCTTGTTTGTACAAGAGTCCGGAAGAGTCTGCCCAAACGTCTTCAGTCGCGGTTATTCAGTACCCGTGGGTGGTCACTGCGTTGTCCCTGATGCTTCGTAATGCCTCCAATGCGGTAGTCGCGGTCCACCCTTGACACTGTGAAGCGAGCAAAGTTCAATGTCGCTTTACTAAATGATACAAACTCTAAGAATTAAAATATTTCTAATATTAGGTGTTTTGGGGCAATCCCGACATTACATTATGGAGTACTTCCGACACCTTTACCAATAATATACATTGTATTTTTATAGTTTCTTCGAAACTATCTGTGTGGCACTATTCGTGTAAATTTCCAAGGTGTCTTTCTGTTTTATTTTGTTTTCCGTACTATGCATGGTTCGCAACTCCTGAAAGACTTCGAAAGACTCTAGGTGCAAAGAAAACATGGCTTGAGCTTTTGATGTGGTAATAAATAGGATGAGGCTTGCTACAACAGCAAAAGCGTCTCACATTCTCCAATATACGTTACAGAATAAATGGAGGAAACGAAGAAAAAGTATTTGGAGGAAGTCAAGCTTGGGCTTCCATCAAAAAGGAAATAGGGTTAGCAGAAATTCTTTGGGATTTGGATGAACCATTCGTCTTTCTTCAGCTCTGGCGTAGTTCTTTTTTTGTATTCCTTTTCGAAACATGGACAGAAGTTTCTTTTGTGGTCAGCAACAGAATATATATAGTTGTTTTCACTGGAAGTAAATTTAGTACAATCCCCCACTCAGGGTTTGGCATTATACCTTGTGAGAAACCTTAACTGAAAATAATATCGTTGGTATTAGAAGCTTGATACTGGGAATTCATAGCCTTACGTCTACAAAATAAACATGTTAAGATTCTAAGACTATAATTTTTGTTTGCCAGAGCAAGACGACACAAAAACCTCATATTACCCCGTTACCCTAAGTACATTCGAGAAATACATACAGTTCAATTACATAGTCTGTGATCCAAAGTCAGCTCATTCATTTTCAATCAGGGGACATAAATGAAATATTTGATATTTATATTTTATTATTTTATAATTCTTTAACTAATATTTTTCTTGTTCCAGGCGACGGTGCTCAATGGTCCAGCTTGTCCAAGAATACGCCAGGGGATAAAATATCACTCGGAAGCGTTTTCGTAATGTTCCTTGTAAACATGATAGTATATCAAATCCTTTCGTCTTATTTTAGTAACACTTGTAAAGGAAAATATGGCGTTGCAAAGCCATGGCATTATTTGTTTACAGTAAGTGATCTATTTTGGTTATCTTTTCTATGCGATCAATTCAATAAGTAAGAGGATACTGTCCTAGATGTAACAGTGTGATGCTAATACAGCGTGAAGATACGTGTATAGAGCATGCTTTTTTTAGCGTGCACGAATTTGAATTTTATTTTATGGCTTTGAAGCATGTAAGACTCAGACCGGAATGGGAGAGGGGAAGGATTCGAGAAGGTGTCGGACAGGACCTTTGTTGAAGATGCCAGCCCGGCATTTACCTGGTGTGACTGAAGAAAAATTCTAGAAAAACCTCAGTCAGGATGGTCGGCCGCTGGGATCGAACCCACGACCTCCAGAATGTCACGGAGGCAACTGGGTCAACCGACCAACTGGGCAACGGTTTTTTATTTCCTTTTCAAAAACCAACTACAAATAATGTAATAACTAACAAAGCAAACTCGTCTCACATTTACATCATGTTAAGCCCTATGGCCAAAATTGATCAACAAAGAGTAAACAAAATAGCAAAAACCCATCAAAACAAGAAATTCTTACTCCTCTCCTCCTTTTTGTCGGGGTCGAACCAATACTTACATGCTAAACAGAATTACCAAGGTGCGATCAGAAACATTTACAGTTCTTGTATGATTTTCTTTAAAATTTGCAAAATTCACTTTCCGATAATTACTTTCTAAAATCCTGTATTGACGTAACAAATGAGCAGTGTAAAATTCAATATGTTTCTCATGATCTGAAGTTAACACAAATCCAAAGTATGGCCAATAAGCCATAATACAGCATTCTGTTTTGTCATCGGAAAATTTTTCAAGTCCGGGTAGCGTATCAAAGTACCCACTGCCAAGAGTTTAGTTGATGTTCTACATATTTTGGCTATCAAGCTTACAAAAACCAGCCATATATCCCTTATTTTAACACACTGTTGAATCTTATGTTCTATAGTTTCATTCTGATCGCAACCTTCACAAATCGCTGACATCTGAAAACCAAGACTTTTTTCTTTGCTCCAGTTAAAAAAGTATCATGCACTAAAGGATACCAGACAGACCTCTGTCTCTTATTTAACACAGCATTATCAATGTTAATCGAAACCTCTTCCCAATTACAATCCGACTTTCTTTGAACACATTTAATATTATTTTCTATAAGTCTCAACTTATTCTATAAATAGTTATACAGTTGTTTAACTGTCAAAGTCTCCAACGCTTCTTTTCGGGCCAATGTATAAGCTATCTCGATCAAAATGTTTATATAGTAAGCATTTATCTTCAAGTCTGGAGGAACATTAAGAGGCAAAACCCAAGAGACAACAAAATCACATTGATTAATTAAATACTTAAAAAAGTCCCTGCTATTGAATTTTTTATAAGTGAGAAGTATGTTAATAGGTCTATACAAAAACAAACCATTCGCCTGCGTTCGGCCCGGACATCAATTAACTTGATCCCCCCCTCAGCCTGGGACAGGACTAGTGTAGAATAAGCCATCCTTAACGTCTGTTGGTACCACAAAAAAGAATAAGATCTGGCTTTGTACCTTTTTTAGGAACGAACTAAGTAGTAACAATATTTGTGTTCTATACCATAAACACGACTGCACAAACACATGTATGAAATCCCTTCTCGCAAATAAGTTTAAATTCATTTTCTTATTATAACTCAACAAAAACAGACTTTTTGATATACGTGTTGATAAGTATTATTCACCATCTCTTCCTGGTTCATATCCCACGAAATCCGCAAAATGCGTACTCCACTAGCTGTCTTATAATATTTTGCATGCATGCAAAGCATCCGCTTAGGGTGACAGACTCAAAATCTGAGTCTTTTCCTTATTGAGCTTAGCATCCAACACTTATTCAAACTTCTCAATTTCGTGTTGTATTATCCGTTAGGTAGCTCATTCGGAGATGTCGAAAACATTGTCACATCATCAAGATACGATTGTATCGGTACCGTCAATGATAAAGTTCGCTGTGGTCCTCTCCTCAAAATTTGATCAACATGAAATATTAATGGTGCCATCGCAAGACTGTACATTATGGGCTTAGTGCATCCCCTTGAGGGAGGGATTACCCCGTATGACAAAACAAGGCGTCGTCTGTTGGTGTATTTTCACCATCAGTCGACGTATCCTATAGTATGCCTTCAATAAACGTGTTATCATAACCGGAAACCTATAAAATTGGAACAAATTCTTTAAATAATCATAGGATACTCTATCAAAAGCATTTCCAAAATCCACGCTAAGTACCCAATACTGATACATTTTTCCTGATATTCTTGCAATAACCGATAATAATATTCTTTCTTTTGTTTTAAACACATCACTTGTTCAAGTTGCTCTCCTTTACAAAAAAAATAATTTTCTTTTCACTGTGCGTATGCCACCATTGACTCAACGTCATATTTGCCCTACTGTCCTTACGCATTTGTTGCCACTTAAGCCGAAAACTTTCCTGGAAGTTAGGTTGTGCAAATAAGCTAGTACTCATATGCCACAAATTCAATATATAAGTTTGTAGCGGGGCAAATTTGATTTGTCCGAACCACTTCAATTTTTATACACCTGCTCCACTAAATTTCGACTGATAAAAAATCGATCAATTTGAATTTTCGAGTGAGACGTCAAAAAGGTCCAACCCGGATTGTTCCGTTGTTTCAAGGATCATATGATCGCCAAGTTAAAAGTAGCACTGCTCTCCTTAAACTATTCGAAACTAAATTATATGGTTCGGATTTCCCCGCTTGGTGGGTGGCATTAAATCTCACCCTAGCATCATATTCTCTTTACTATCATGTAAAGCTAAAGCTATATCATTTTCGAAAAAATCGTTTCTTTTACACACCGGTGCACTAGAACTCAGCCCATAAGCTGACACGAATTGATAATTTAACAAATCCGCTTTAGTAATTCTTTCCGTAATATTTGTAGCAATTGTAAATCCCTGCGCACCAGTAAAGCTATACCTAAGGCCTATTCAGAAACATATTAAATTACATTGTAATTGGCAAAGTAAACGTCATTTAAATCACGGGTTTCCTGTACATATAAAACATGTATGTCATGTTCACGCAAAAAATCATTACAGGCTTTTAGTTGGGTCCGGTTAGAAGTTAAGCCATGTATATTGACAGTTGCTAATCTGAAAATATGCATATTTTCAACTTCAAACACCTCTCTTATACATATATTTGGCGGGGGAAGAACAGTAAAAACGTCAAGAAAAAATTAATAATACCCTATAATCGAGCACTTGTGTAGCAAAACCACGCACACACCTGAGTGAACACACTACCATAAGCATCGTTACAATATATTATTCTAGCCTCACACCCATCAATGACGTTATCATAACGCATTAGTACCAAACAAGTTTCAATACAAAAAATACACCCGGTTCTCACAAACAAAACTCATACATTCAAAAAACAGAAATACCCCATTATGTATCATCCCTTCTGTGTCGCACAGCTTGCAATTGTTTCTTTTTGTCAGTTAATCTAGTTTGTTTATCGACACCTTTAGGATTATTGCCTGCTTTGCGTTTTAAACTAGCACTTCCCTTACCCACTTGTTGACTACTTTCGACCGTCTTACTTTCACTGGAAGTTATCTCCCTGTCCTCTGGAGGGCTCGGCATTTGCTTTTCTGTCTTTCAGATTTTTCCATCAGCTAAACTCTCTTCAACTCTGTCCTCAATATCCCCACTCTCCATTGGGACTAGTTCCTCCGGTGCACAAGAATCTTGATTATCTCCCTCGTCACTTTTAAGTTCATTCTCAGGTTCACCATTTATCGATATAGCACTTGTCAGAAATCAATTCACCAACCTCTCTTATCGACTCAATGTTTTCGTGACCATCATTCTCATAAAGAATTGGGATGTCGTTTGCATCCATCCATTCCTCTTGTATGTCTGTCTCTTCCATGCTATCCAAAATAACAGTTGCTTGCTGAACACCCACTTGTAGATCTTTCTTCTTCACACTGTTGCCATTTTCCTTCTCTTCCTTCTCTCCTATTACAGGGGTAATTGACCGTCCAGCCGTTACAGACACTTGCAAGATAGTGAAATAGGGTAAGATCCCTTTATTCCTTCTTTCCCCCTCAGATCCGACCTTCAATTTAGACATTGCTGTGTGTAGCTTCTGCTTTAAGCCAGACAAAGCCCCATAAAAATTCTGACTACTCAATAAACACTGCCCCTCTCTTGCGTGTGGGTTGATCTCCAGTGATTCTGTATGATTTAACTTGCTCTCCACTTCTAAAACCCCTTCTTTCCTAGACCCCACGCTTTCTTCTAAACTCCGGAACGTTCTATGAAACTCCATGGAATTCCTCAAATCCCGCTGCCCCATCCCCAGTGTCTTCTTGCTGTTCATATCTGCCCCTCTGGGGGTTCCCTATGCAGTCTCACCCCACTGTTGACCCACTGCCTTTTACGAAGTGAACAATATGCCATTAAATGGCCAGGCTGCGCACAAAAATTACAGGTGATTGGCTGAAACTGATATTGAACCGATAGTCTGAAGCCATTAACGGAAATCACGTTGGGTATGTCCTTTATCAACAACATTTTCACAAATTGCCTTCCGGTACGAATATTATAATATATATGATCCTCCTTAAAGTACCCACCTTCAATTTCTTGTACCCTCCCATACACACTTAAGGCGGCATTTAAATCTTCCACCGGTAATTCCAAGGCCACTGGCGAAATCCGAACTAAAGTTATTAGTTTCACAGCTAAATCTACCATTGGTTTATAACTATTTGTTTTATTTGTAAATTCTACTGTGGATACATTTCTGTAAAAGCTCAGTACATAAATCAGCCGAACGCAGCTTCAAAAAAGTATGCGGCCCAAAAAGTCAATTTCTATCGAAGACATTTCTTCTGGCCTTAACCCGAATACTTCATTTATAAACACATGCGCATTATACTTGAAGGCAATCGCTTCACTGGCTGAAAATGCATTTTTTTACGTGTTAACACGTTCAATTTTCATCTTAGTCAAAAATCACTATTCTACCCGCCCCACACCCTTTATCGTTTGACTAAGTCCGCCTAATCCACTCACTTTAAAAAACCACATACCGTACTGTTGCACCTTACCAAACGATCGTTTTCAATAAATAAAGTCCATCAGATGACCCATTTCTTGATTAAATCAATGAAACTACGTAACTTTCTTTCAGTTCAAAAACACTTCCCCACTCACCACACCGTCTACCATATAGCCTTCTACACAAACAGCCGAACGAAAACCAAGCAAGGAAAAAAAGTACACTGGAGACACACACAACTCAGATAGCTTGCACCACGTAAACAGCTATTCCTTGAGTCAAGGTGCAATATTTCTCCTCTCCCCCTCCTCACCACCACTCCACAAAGCAACGACCCGCTCGCTTGACTTCTGTGAGCGAACTGATGACGGTGGCTCGATTCAGGAATATGATGCATGCTGTATGATTTAAAGGAAAGTATGCCAGTCTTTCGTTGCCTCACTTAGAGGAGAAAAGGAGAATTGTGTGCACTTAACTTTGATTTCGCGTAAGTGATTCATTATTTTGTACGAGGAAACCCAAACGTTCCGTATAGTTAAGACCCATTATTGAACTTTATTATGACAAGAAATGGTCTACAAACAACAAATAATAAAATGATGTGTAATAAAAAAAGTAAAACTTTGCCTTGCTTACCATTAGGCAGCTAGTTGAGGTAATTGTACCCAGCATAGCATCTCATATTTTCCGTTTCGATTAAGAAAATATGAGCAGATATGCAACAGTACTTTTAAGAACAACAATATTATTGGAGTTTGTGGTTATAGAAAATACTTGGGTCTTCAGATATTTTGTACACACAGAAACAAGATCTCGTTATGGCTTTAATCACTTAAATGAACAAAAATTGAGAAAACTTGAAATTATTTAACTGCTATATGAATCACGGTGCGAAATTCTTGGGGTATGGGGGGTTTCCCACCATCAACAATTTACTTATTTATTTTTCTTTTCACTAAGAGTTTGCTGGGGGTGAGGGGGTTAAGATGATATACTACGTGCAATTTCCCCGTTTTCAACCATCGTGAAAATGTCTTTGTCATCGCTATTATAATCTACAGCAGTCCTTATTAAAACAAACATAACAACAAGGCAAGAATGTGCGTAAATAATGATTGCGTTTTAAGTCACATTCTGTTGCTTATACTTGAAATATATTTGTATTCCGTACACTTACTTGATAACACCTACTATCAAAACCAAATGGCCTGTCTTGTCGCGTACATAAAATGATGTACGTCCCAATGTCCACTGGAGCTTAATTGCTTCGCTCCTCACTACATGCCACTATGGGTCAAGAATGTCCACGATATCTAAATTCGCCCACACAGGGCTGCGTGCCATTACCCGCTGTTTACTATTATCCCCTTCGTCTATACTCGTGAGATTAACCGAATTTGTGTGGCCCTAGAGTCAACATGGTTAATATTATTTTTCTTCTGCTCATTACCTACCCTGAATGAGCTGATATCACTGTCTATGCAAGATGGGTTCCATGAGAGTTAAATGATGAACACAAGTTTAAACGTGTTTCATGGTATCTTGAAATATTTCTACCAGGGTCAAATATGCGGTGTTCGCTACGGAAGATAGCCAAGAGAAATGGACAATTACAACAAATTGTAATAGTTTTGAAAAGGACAGAAGATATGGCGTTACTTCTGGTATATTTTGCAAAAGAAAGTCAATATGTAGGAAATTCTACGTTACTTTCGTCGGGACATGATGAATGAAGTGGTTTTAGAGGTTCCGGTAAAATTAGGTTCGAGAAAGAAACAATTTACAATGTTTCTACGTATCAACTATCCTTTTAATATGACGCCTGTGCCTTCCTTCCTTCCTTCCTAAGTAACCGAAATATTATAATACGCTTTTGCTTTTTTTTTCACGCTACATCTCCCAAACCAAATGTTCCACGATTTAAGTTTTCTGTTATATATTTGGGTTCATTTCAGTTAAGAATTTTCAGCTTTCAATAATGCACGATCAATTTTGGAACATCTTATGACAGTAAACTTCATAAAGTATGAGGGCTATTTTGGAGCCGGGTCACTCAGTGGTAGAGCACTCACCTCTCATCTTTGGGGGCCCCGAAACGATCCTGGCTCGTGCAATGTGCACTTCGTAGGGAACGAAAACTATGCGTGGTTTTCCTCAGGGCTCTTTCGTTTCCGCCCACTTTCTTCATTGCACCAATTCTCTCATCATCATCCATTTGGTCTGATCCAAATTTGCCTAAAGTCCCTTAGATAAAATTGAAAGCTATTTTATACATTGAAATCAATAGTGGATACACAGTTTTGCATATTCATCCTTCAGCATACACATAGGTAAACTTTATACTTCGATTAAGAATAAATTATTTTTGAGCAAGTTCTGAAGAAATTAAATAATTTGATACAAATACATTGTATGTAATAAAAAAAGTAGGTAATGTTACGAAACAACAATTTTTGTCTTGTAAACCAAAACTGGAATTTTGTTCACTGTGCGTTCGTTTCCATACGTATTACAAAATTAAATATATTTGTTAACAAATTGTAAACTTATAATGTGAATTGTGTTCCTACGTTGTCTTCTGAAATTTCGCATGTAATATGAAATGAACCAATCAAATAGTTTCTTCAAATTCTATATTCATCATTTTTGTTTGGATGTACATCATAAGAGCATATTATCACATAAGAACTGAAAGGTGAATTTTAAAGCTTACATATGAATCAAATCACAAAATTCTTAAAAATACTGCACTTCATTTATACTTTTAAATTTTTTTATAAATTTAAATCATTGACTTTTTAAAAAAATCACCTGATTTAAATCAATCAACCTTGGTTACTACCCATTAGTATTATTTTCTTTCACTTATTCAGCTTGCACCAGATACCTTGACCTTTCCTCACTGAATTTCCCTTGGTTTCATTCTTGAAAATATTTTACAGAATGCTGCTCCTCTAAGAAGTACTTTTATAGCAAGGCGACCACAATTCTCGCAGTGTTTAGACATCTCTTGAACGATCGACATCTCTTGAACGATTGAACGATTCTTAAAATTTTCTGACATATTCCTGAAAAAAGAAAGGCAACTATAACAGTCTCAATATGTCCAGTAACTTGGCTAAAAAAAAACTAACCAACTTGTAGTTTCAGGAAATAATACAAAAATAAAAGCCTCATGCCAGATTTGATCACGGGTTGTTCAGTTAGAAGTGCAACGTCTTACTGGCTGGACTAAATTACCACTGAAGATTCCGCAAGATGAAAACAGTATAGAAGGTTAGAACTATGTTGCCCGAACCCTGAAAACATAGGCAAAGTTACTCCCACGTCTTACGCCATGTTTTAATAACTTTTTCTCTTTGTCAAGTTGAAATCGCAATAATATTTCCATTCACTTAGGGTCAGTTCTACAATCGACCGCTAAACTTCCAGTCAGTTCTAAGTTGAGGTCAAGTCTGATTTTGGCCAATGAGAATACGCAAAATAAGAGTTGGCCTCAACTTATTGCTGACTAGAAGTTTAGCGGTCGATTGTAGAACTGACCCTTAGAATATTTCCTATTTCTTTAAAAATAAGTGATGAAAATGGTGGCTGCAAACACTTGATCAGAATGGACATTTCCGTTTTCAACTCCCTTATATATTTTACAACTTTTTTGTGTATATCAGATTAAATAATATATAATTTTTTTGAAATTTCAGTGCTACGGTTTCCCGTTACGTAGAAATATAGCATGAAATACTGAGAATTCAATCTCCTATGTCATACAACGAAAATCATCTTCTGATTGGTTTGACGTAATCAATTCGTACTATTTCCGTAGCTATATGCTTCTCCCTATGTTACGTTCCTTATTCAGAAGTTTGAAGACGATAAAACAAGAAAGAGAAAGAACATTCACATCATCACTTACCGAAATAATTAATGTTCAAATCTGCAGAACACACTTCAATAAGTTAAAACACCAAAACATGATTTTAATAACAGAAATTGCTCTAAACAATGACAGGGGTCAGTGTTAATTTGAAGTGCTATTCTTATCGCTGGTTTGTGCCAATTTTGATGTCCTGACAATTTGGTGCAATTGGTTAGCGTACCCAACTTTTAACTTTTTACGCTTTCACCTAAGGGTGTTCGAAGAATATCAAAGGCCGTGTTTATTTTACTTCACGAAACTCAAGAGTAATTTCAATGTAATAGTTTCAATTTACATTTTTGTTTCTTACATGCCTTTATTATTATATTTTACAATGACATATTAAAACGATTTAATATTTTCACGGGCTACAAGTAGTACGTTAAATTGTTAACAGATGGCAGCAACGAGCGCTATTAATTCATATGCTTTAAAGTTCTTGAAAAATGCTACACTAGCACTCATTAAAAAATATACAATTGTCGGATGTAAAAGCCCACATTTTGTTTACAGAAAAATAGATAATTCTTTTTAAATACGAGAGTTCTAAAGAGCATTGTTACAAAATATGATTTAATCATGAAAAATGAGCTGCTATAAATTATTGTTGAAGCTACCAAATATATCAATATCTTAAAGAAGTGTCTAAAGTAAAAATCAATTTTAAATGAATAAAACGAACAAAATTACGTGTTAAGGCAAACAGAAACGCTATTCAGGATATACTATTTCCTTCGATCCATTTTTGCTATCTCTTGTTAACAATATTAACAAATCAAATACCATCTGTATGTTAATGACAAGCAGTTGGCAGATTGATTACGTCATAACATGGCGGTGCCCGATTAAGCGCAAGACTAAGATTGTTTCGAAGCAAGGCTTTATAACTCTTGATAAATGCATCACAGAAAGAAAAGAAAATGTTTTCCGTAGTATACTTTAACGGAAGAATTTTTTATTGCAATAAAAAATACTGCCCGAAATGTCTATTGCATGTTTAATTACGGTAAAAGCGGCAATGGGTAGACATGTTGGTTCGAACCCTCACGGCCGACTATCCTGATTGAGGGTTCCCCTCAGTTTTACCAGGCGAATGCCGGGATAGTATCTTAAGAAAGGCCCTGACCAATACCTTTCATATCCTCTATCTAACCCATCCCGGCCTGAGCCAATAAATGGAATTAAATTAAAAGACTTCAATTGCGATAAGAAACCGTTTTCTCTTTGTGCGCATGTGCGAAAATCCCGATGGAAGAGGAAAATGACAACCTCCAACCATGCAAAAGAAATCTCTTGATGTTTTTGACTGACACCTTTCAGTCACAGCAAGGGGCCGAAACTATCTGAAACTTTACTAGATATATCAAAACACGTTCCAAATTATTTTTACCATGGGTATATTAAACGATTAAAGGAATTTGAGAAATAATATTTTAAAAAATCCTAACAAAACTGTTTTTCAACTTCGTACACACACTAGGCTAGTATAATGAATCCTTTTTTTGAGAATCCTATTAGCTCTATCTTTGCAGCCATACTCCTTGGCAACTATACACAACCTGCTCACCCATAGCTTTTAATAACTCTGTAGCAACATAAACAGCACGCCTTTTTAAGTCAATTTCTCAAATTTCCATAACCCAATTTCTTTCTTTTCAACTATTGTCTTTAGCTTTGTGCTCATGCGCTATTGGTTCCTCATAAAAACGTCGGGGGAAAAGTTGGTGAAAAGTGTTGAGATAATATAATATGCATTGTAGAAGTGCCTTTAAAACGCATCAAAATCTATCACTACAACACGTATGTAAAATATATTAAAAAGTGGAGTTTGAACCTAAGTGTCCTAGTAAAAATACGCCTACACTATCTACTGACAAGCAGCAATGTAATCCCAGAATTTTCGCAGAGTATACGCTCTGAATCTTCTAGTTTATAAATCTTTAAACAAAAACTATACAGAAAAAAGAACAGGTTGTTTTAAATCAACACTTTTTAGTGTTTCAGGGCGACCACCACCTTGTTTATATTTAATCAGCACAACAAACGGTGTTAATTTCGGTGATTGAATACAAAGTATATATTCTCAATGCTCATTGAACACAATGGTGGTTATTATTCTAGTACTATCACGGTGCTGAATCAACACGAATCACCGAAATCAACAACCTTTGTCGTGTTTATTTAACACAAAAAGTAGTGGTCGCCCTTAGGCAACGAAGACTGCTGAATAAACACCGTTACTTTTTGCGGTATGCATCTTAGCAGAAGGTATATGCACTCTAGTTTTTGCTGTATGCATGCTAATGTCTTAGATTAATCAGAGTTTATACGGCGTGTACCTCCGTAACCCTCGACGTCAGGCGTGGTGACAAGCAAATCGTGTTTAATTTCATCACTTAAAGAAATTACAATTTACTAGAAATTACAACTACAATTAGCAAATCAATTAAAAATATTTGCAATTAGACTCTCAAATTTTCAATATTTATGGTGCTGACATACCCATACACGCAGATGTGCAGAGCATTTGGTATGTAAACTCTGACGTGTTACCGTAATTGGTTTCTTTTATAATTAATTGATATTTCTTAAGATAAGCAATGGCTCGTATGCCCTCTCGTCCGAGATCTTTCTTAATGGATATCATATGTATGATACTCCATATTATACAATTTATGTTTGAAAATGATTGGTTGAACGCCAAGGAGGTATAAATATCCGCAAACACTTTTTAAATAAACAAGAACGGAGAAACTATATTATCTATAATTAAAGAATATCGCATTCTTTATTGATATTACAATTCTTCTGGGGGTAAAATTTAATACACAAGTCCGTAGTAATTATTTCGGGAGTCATATAACGTTCATGTAAATTCATAATATTTACATGTTGAAGATGCTAAACTTGTTACTAAAAGAATTCATCAGCCCGCACGTTCACATGTGGAAAATTCTTTTAGAAAACAGATGAAAGGTGCCATGAAATTTCGCACGATGTGTACGATTTGCAAAGTCAGAAAACTTACCGTACCGTACCGAAATGTATATTTGAGATCGAAATGTCTAAAATAGCTTCTAGATCTGTGAAATGTAATGTGTATTGTTATAGCGCTGTTGCCGACGCAAAGAAGAATATGAAGTTTATGGAGATGAAGATTCTGCTGAAATTAACAGAAGCGATCGTTTCGAAGACGTGCCTGACTCGGTCGAAGTGGCTGTCCAGCTGAGAAACGTAAGGAAAATATTTAGCAGGTTTGTAGCAGTGGATAATGTCACAGCAAACATTTATAAGAGAGAAATTACCGTTCTTTTGGGTCATAATGGTGCTGGGAAATCTACACTTCTGAACATGATCACAGGTAAGGCACTGGAATACACTATTGTAATCTTCCTTTCCCTTTTAGGTTTGCTACATAATTTTATATTCAGTGTTATCTATCCTATATTGTTAGTTTGGCTTTACACATTGGAAAGCATGTTTCAAATATATGTAGCACGGTGTTGTTAAAGACATCAATCCTAATATTCACTATGTCATTATATATATATATATCCCCCAGGTTTCTTTCCCTAGTAACTTGACGAATTTGTCAATATGTTTGCACTATAAAATCTTCTAAAGATAATATCATTATTATTATGTTTAATATTACGCTCTAATTTTACGTTTAGTAATTAGCATGTATAGTCGGAAAGCCCATCTAATATTTCATAAACTAAGTCACTACATTCTATGTTAGTTAATACGTTGTCAATGGCTGTTTTCGAGTGGGACGTTATTCTTGTCTTCTTTTTAATCATGTAGTTTATGTTGTACGAGTTAATTAATGAAATTACGCGCCGTCCTTCTGAAGTATCTTTTAGAAAATATATTAATATATTAACCTCGCAAATCAAGACCGTTTTTCTATATATTTTATTAATCTTGTCTAGAATATTTCAAGGTACCCTAACTGGCTTCGATATATAGCCACGATCATAAGATTAAACATTCAGTTAACAATGCTGAACATTTGACACAAACCTCTTAACGACGAGATTGTAGCGATGGTCGCTAAGCCTAAACGTCATACAAGAGGTTGAAGGTTTCTCGACCGGGAATCTGGCGACTTTCACCTCCGAACACAAATCTGAACGTAGCCCCAATCGCGCAGCATCACAAAGATGTACGCGTTGGACTGAGAGGTAGCACTGTCTCAACACACACTGATTAATATTAATAAAATTATCAAAACACATATAAAGACGAGAAAAGACTTCCTTACTTCAATGAGGGAAAGAAACACAAGAGAAACATTCAATGAAAAAAAGAAAAAGTTGATACATGAAAACTTTAATGACAGATATAGTAATACGTAGATAAACATAAACACGTGAATAAAGGAGTTACGAATACTCGTACTTTAATATTATAAGTCATTACACGTGATTGACACAAATACAACATTGAATAAAGCAAACATTAATTGTTTACACATGCTCGCGCTCGAGCAAGTTATTCAAAAAGGAAATCGTTTTCTTATTAAGTCACTTGATATTTCTTTGCGTGATAAAATCTGCGTTATTTAATCTAAGTCTTTGTGCATTAAGTCGACGACGGTGCCTTGGCCAAGCATACTGATTATCAATATAATAAGCACAGATTCCTAGTTATTTATTTTTGTCTGCAGACCACTCGTAACACGCAAAATCCACTTGCGTCAAGGATGAGATGAAAGGGTGGAGGTGATGGGGAAAAGTGATGGAGAAAGAAGAATTGCACACACACACACTCCGCGCTCGACACTGCTGGATCACCAAGCATGACATTGCTTCAGGAGGTCCTTGATTGAGAGGAGACAGGAACAGTACAAATTACACTTGAACCAGGGTGACTAGCAATCTGTAAGTTGTCAACAATTCAAACAGCTAACTCAGGATCACGTCCACACGTCAGCGATCGAAATGTATTTATCCGCAACTTCAGAAATTGACAGTTATTGCTACGTCATGGTACAGGATAGTTATTTCACTAAACGCAACATTGTTCTTGAAAACTAATAATTAAAATGACGATAGTAAGCTCATCGTTGTGGAATGTACAATTACCCGTCCTCAAACCAAAATAACTAAAAGAGCATTTCACCACTGTGCAGTCCCTTTTCTGGTCTTGGCACGTTTTTTGTCCCGAGAGTAGCGAGTTCGGTCGCACAAAGTCTCGACACTTTCAAGGTGAAACCGCAACTGACTGGGTTCGAGAACTCTTTTTCTTGATCCTGATTCTGATAAAAAAAATAATCGGCCTTACAGGGAAAGGAAATTAATCAATTCGTGATCAGTACCACAAAATGAGTCAGTAAACAGGAACGCACCGATGTAAACGTTGATTACGAATATGAAAGACATTTTTCGATATATCAAATGCGTTCTTCGTTATCTCGAATAGTTTCTGAAATATTCAATTTTACACTCGAGATTTGGAGATTATCCGCTGATTACAGTTAAACGTTAGAAGAACTTTGAAAGTTCGTTATGATAAGCCATGGCATTCTCAACCAGTATTAATTTACTTTCAGCGCTGTGAATTTCTATCCGCATTCTTCTCTTATTCTCTTTTCATGTTTTACTTTATCTGTCTTTCTCTATCTCAATTGACCATAAGCCAGAATGTGCCCATTGTAAATGAGAAATCAGCTTACATAAGAAACAATTACGTCATCTCCTCACTTGCATTCAATACAGTAAATGTTCTGAGTTGCAACCGCCATTACTATACCAATGAGTTTTAAACAAAAGCGTACAAGTAATAGTAATTCTTAAGCTCTGTAGTAACAGTTTACAGGTCTTACATTCAATCAACCTTGTAAGTGTCTGACGATTTGTTAAACAAGTAATGAAAAATTCTCTTTAGCATTAGCTAACAAAAAATTAGATCTAATGCTAGTTTAGAAATACCGCCCACTGACCAACAACAAACTACATAATGGCGAAGGGTTGGTTCGTGAAGTTTTAATCCAGATGAAGTGTTGGATGGCAAAGTTTTGTCTAGCAAAGTTTTCATCTGGCAAAAGTTTGGTTATGTGAAGTTTCAGCTGCGAAATTTCGGCTGCAAAGTTATGTTCCTGAATCTTGTTACAAATATTTATTTTTATTTTACCACGTGTGGTGCGGTACCAATAAAATATTTTTGATTTCAGGCGGTTAGTTTTGGGGAAATTTAAGGAAGCACTGATCTGAAGTCAAATTCTTTTTGAAAATGCCCACTTAATAGGAATAAAAGGGGAACGTCTTTTTAAGTGATTCAGAACCTTTCAACAAAACATAGTTGCACGTCTTGCAATTAAGATCAAAAACACTGAACTGCTGAACAAGATTATATTATACGTAAAAAGTAAAATACACGTAACGTTTCGACCTTCTAGCAAAGATCCTCATCAGACATACACTGAGTCTGTACAGAAACACTAAGATAACATGGCCCCTCCAAGAACGCCAAGTGAGTGAGCCGCTAACTCTGACTACTGCGACTCCCCTACATGCAGTCATGCAACTACAGGTTATGGCGCGGGTGTGGATGCTACGGTTTCTATCTTGACGAAGACATTTACCGCGAATCGGTTTGTGTGAAGAAATGAAAGAAGGTGAAACAAGACGACAGGAAAGCGCGAGAAGAATTTTCTTAATAGTGGGGGAAAAACCAGAATATACATTGCTGTATATTTTGTAAAAAACCCCTGTCGGTTCTAACTAAATAGATTACCTGGTAAACCACGCATGCATAAAGGGTGGAAAAACCCAGGTAAAGTCTGTAATATTACTTTATCTGTTTCGCATCCGATTTTGCAGGTGTTGTATTAGCATGCATAACTCTTACTCACACACGCATACAGCGCGCATGTCTAAGTTTGACGACGATCCTTAATTCTGTTGGTCTGTCTGTAAGATAAATTGTACGTTTTTAATCTGATGAAGTTCCTCTTGGAGTACCTGAAAAGAGCTAACAATATCGTTTTTGTAATAGTTGTTTGAGAATTTAATTTGGTGTTTGGTACGATTTAATGTATTTTACCCAGTAAACTGCATTCAGGTGCGTTATACATAAGAAATTGTTTTCCACTCTCATATTCCCATACACTCATTCTTTCGTTCCTTCCTTCATTCATTCATGTTTGCCTTTCATACATAGAAATTGCTTAGTAGGTGCATCTATACACTTATGCTTACATACCTTCATTTTTTTTAGTATATATATGTATAACTAGTTGTTTTTCCCTCAATGCAAGATTGTGGTGAAAGAGTGTTTATCTTTGTTTAGGCGGGTTTGGTTGTAAAATGTGCAACGGGCGTTTGTGTTTCATATGGTGCGTGGCGTCGTATGTGCCTAGCTGAATGATGAGTTGGTTTTGTGTACAGAGTTTGGTATAGTAGAATTTCTGAGTGGATTCAGATATACAATGGTTTATTGTTTGGATGCCTAGGTTGTTTTATAGTGGTTCGAGTCTCGTGTATCGGGGACATTTGGTTATTAATTTTGTGACCCTATTTTGAAATTTCTGTAGTTTATTTATGTGCGTTTTGGCAGAGTACCCCCATGCTGGAGCTGCGTATAATAGGATGGGCTGAATTAGCATTTTATATAGTATAGCCTTTGTCTGTAAATTTAAGTTATCACTAGTGAGTAATCCTTTTAGTTCTTCAAGTCTACCAGTTGCTTTGCCTATTTGTGTGTTAATGTGTTTTTCAAAAGTTAATTTTGGATCAAGGATTACTCCTAGGTATTTAGCATGAGTATTCCACTGAATGTTGTTATGAAATAATGTGTTAATGTCTGTAGGTTTGCGTTTTCTGCGTGTAAAGTTAATAGCTTCACTTTTGTTTACATTTACCTTGATTTTCCATTTTGAGAACCATTTTTCAAGTGCTTTAAGGTGTTTTTGTAAGTATTTAGCTGCTTGATTAGGTTGCCAGCTATTTGCATAGATACAAGTATCATCTGCAAATAAGGCAATGTTGGTATTTGTGATTTTAGGAATATCGTTTATATATATGCTGAATAAAGTGGGTCCAAGGAGTGAGCCTTGGGGGACACCTGCTTTTATGCGTCTGGACTTAAGAGTTTTTGTTCTCAACTGATACATAAAAATTTCTGTTCATTAAATATGATTTCAAAAGGCAGATCAAATTTTCGGGAAGTTTAATAGTTATTAATTTATATAGGAGGCCAGTGATCCATACTCTATCGAAAGCTTTTTCTACATCTAGAAATATACTACTGGTACTTTGATTTTTGTTGAATGCGTCTGTTATATGTTCTGTAAGACGTACTAATTGGTGTGTTGTGGAGTGTTTACCTCTGAATCCAAATTGTTCCTTAATAAGAATGTTTTTGGAGGATAAATGTTTGTTTATTTTCTTAAGTATAACAGATTCAGTAATTTTGGCCATTGTGTTTAGAAGACTTATTGGTCTGTAGTTCTGGGGGAACTTAGGGTCTTTACCTGGTTTAGGAAGGCATACGACTCTTGCAGATTTCCAACATTGTGGGAAGTGAGCCAGTTTTATTATGCAGTTGATTATCTGAGTTAAGTAGGCTATTGTTTCATCTGGGAGATTTTTCAATAAAATATTTTGAATATTATCAGGCCCACTAGCTTTGAATGGTTTCAGTTTTTTAATGATTGCAACTATCTTCTTTTTCTTTATGCTTTTAGGTATTATATTATGTCCTCTATCAAAAAAGTCTGTAACTATTCTTTTGACGTTCCTATCGTGTAAAGGATCTGCCGGTGTTGTATTAGGTTGGAATGATTTCTCAAGCGAGTCTGCTAACGCATTTGCTTTATCTGTACTCGAGTAAACTAGGCCATTTTCCCCATGAAGAGAGGGGGTGGGGGTGTATGGCCTTGTCAAGTTTTTGGTTACTTTCCAAATTGAGTTATCTGCTATTTGTAACCTGGCAACCTTGTCTTGCCAGGTTTGTTGTTTGTGGTTTATTATCTCTCTCTTAATTAATCTCCTTAAATTATTAATTTGATTCTTATATCTGGGGTCCCGTGTTCGTTGGAAAGTTTTTCGAACGTTATTGCGTAATTGTATTAGCTTTTTAATGTGTGTAGGGAGTGAGGGTGTGTCGCGTTTTGGTTCCATTATAGGTATTGAAATGTCTTTAGCTTGTGTGATTATATCTGTGAGCTCTGTAGTTGCAGCTTCCAGTTCTAACACGTTACTGATAGAATACTCCCGCGGAATGTTGCTTCTAACTGTTTCTCGGAATAGTGTCCAGTTTGCTTTTGCATAATTTGGTATTTTGGGGTTGCTATCCATGTCAGGTTTTTCTCTAATAGTTACTAATATTGGAAGGTGGTCAGAGTCAAGGTCATCCGTCACCTTAATTTCCAGATAAAATGGTACATTGTTATGCAGTGCATAATCGAGTACATCTGGTCTATTACCATTTGTTGGATAGTGAGTAGGTTGGCATTGACTCAACACTCGTATAGGTGATCCTTGCAGGAAATTGTATAGTTTAGTTCCATTCGGATTTGAAGCACGGCTACAGAATATTCTATGTTTACTATTATAGTCTCCTACTAGCAATGTACTGGGGCCTATATTTACTAAGTTTCTTATGTCATTAGTATCTATGCTTTTGGATGGTGAGTTGTAAACTCCTATTACATTAAGAGGCCTGTTTTTGATATACAACTTTATGCCAACAGCTTCTATTGTATTGAGGGGGGGAGGGGGAGTTCACAATGTTTAATCTTATTCTTCACTGCTAGGAGAACTCCAAGACCCTGACCAATGCCCTGTCTATCCTTTCTATATATTTTGTACCCTTTAATCTTAATACTCTTATCTGGTGTAAGCTTTGTTTCACAAATCATTGCTACTGCTACTTTCTGCTCTAGTAAATGTTCTTCAAGTTCAGTATTTTTCTCAAAAATGCCCTGGGCATTCCAAGAGAGTATTCTCATGGGGATATTTACTGCCATAGTGTGTATAAATGAGTTTTAACTGAGGTGTGTTGGTTAAGTTTGCGTGTGCATATTCCATGTTTTGGTTTGAGCTAGACCAGCTACCCATTAAAAAACCCTATCTAGAAAACCTTGAACATATTGCATTACTACCTTCATGTTACTGTTATTTCCTACAAGTGAAACTAGTTGCAAAAGCGCTTCCTGTACACCTATATTGGCCTTTCTATATTGTTTAGGTGTGAGAGGTCTTTTCGGTCGGGGGTTATTTGATGGAATGTTGGGTGTGATTGGAGAGTTTTGAGAGTTCTCCTGAGGTGCTGGGTTATTTGGTTCTGTTGGAGTGGTTAGGGTGTTGGGTTTTTGGGTTGGAACAGGAAGAGGTTCTGCAGTAGAAGTGGAAGGTAAGTTGTGAGTAGGAGATTGTTTTTTTGTAGTCTCTACCTTATTGTCGTTACCTTGAATACCATGAGTACCTTGGGTAGCTTGGAAGCTCCTTTGTTTTGATTGCATCACCTCTCTTTCCCTCGCATTACCAGAGCCCCTTTTGGCTGCCACAATGCGCTTGTAAGCCTCGCATCCACGGTAGTTGGCTGGATGCTGGCCAGAACAGTTACAACAGGTGGGAGGTTGGTCTCTAGCTTTCCTACACTGATTGCTAAAATGGCTTTGGGCACACTTCACGCATCTAGGTGAGAGATTACAAGCGTATGCATTGTGGTGATAGTTTTGACATCGGTGACATTGTACTATTTCCTGTCTGGGGGCCCTAAAGTCATCAAATCTAACAGCAATACAACAAATGTGATTCATCTTAAGCAACTTATTTTTGGTTTGGGCATCTGGCAATTTGATGAGGAAGAGAGGCAATGGAATTTTCTTTTTACCTTGCTCTTTCTTATCTGCATCAAAATAAACTCTTTTTGACATTTGTCTGTACAAAAAATTACACACATATAAATACATGCCCAATAATCTATCTGCTCCCTCATTGGCCGAAGCAAGCAGCCAATCAGAGACGCCCGATCAAGCAGCCTTCCCATTGGCCGGAACAATCAGTCAATCAGAGACGCCATAAAACATCCCATGTTAACAAAAGAGAAGCAACATGAAGCAAACTTAGAGCCCCCTAACACCTCAATTAATATACATATCTCTGTGTTTGTCAACAATAATCTTCCATTCTTTATTAATGCTAAAACCTTTGGTCCAGTTCATTAAGTTCTTATCTACTTCTTTTTCTATCCACCAGGCCTCCTTCCATTTTCTAGGCCACATACTATTTTCATGTTCTAACACAATCACTTTTTCCCAGTCCACATTATGTCCTTTTTCTTTTACATGTTTGAATATAGCATTACTCTCTCTACCATATTTCACATCGCTGTTGTTTAATTCTTTCTTTCAACAATTTACCCGTCTCTCCAATATACTTCATATCACAATCCTTACAGTTAATACAATAAATGACACCTTTCTGCTCCTTCTTCCCTTTATTCTTTCCTTTACTTCTGACCAAATCCAACAACTTTCTACTACCTTTTCTGTACACTCTCACACCCTGCTTTCTTAACATCTTTTTAATAATCTCTGTGTCCTCTCCTAACCCTATAATGCCTTTCCATACTACCTCTTTTCCTTCCTCGTCTCCTTGTCTTCCCCTAGAATCCACAGATGCCTTTATGATATCCCTTTTACTATACCCATTCTCATATAGCTCTTCCTTAAAAACTTTTACATTCTTTTCTAAATTTTTGTTACAAATCCTAGTAATTCTTGTCAACATATTTCTTATAAAATTAGTTTTGGTGCTTTTATCCACATTACTTTTCTTATTACAATAAATACCAGCATTGCATTATTTTTGATACAATTGAGTTTTAATTCTCCTCCCTTCTTTACTCATTAATATATCAAGATAACATAAGCTACCTCCCTTCTCTATCTCCAGCTCTAACTCTATTCCTTTTTCTTTATCCTCAATGCCTTCTACAAACTCTATCAATTCTTCTTTAGAGCCTTCCCATATCCCAAAACAATCATCAACGTATCTACATAAATACTTAATCTTCCCTTTTCCTTTCTCTACCACCTTCCTCTCCCATACATTCATAATGATATCAGATAACACAGGACTAATCTTAGACCCTATACTTAAACCTTCCTTAATCCTATATATGTCATTCTTCACTTTGCAAAAACCAAAATCCCAAATTAAGTTGAGGGCTTTCCTAACTTTCTTCCATTTCCAACCTTTTACCCCTTCTTCCCCCGTGGCACCCTTAACAATATCAAGTATAGCAGCCCTCTTTAAACTTGGAAACATGGCTTTAACATCCAAACTAAATAAAATACACTCATTTTCAATTACAACTTTACTTGTGTAGTTAATTACCTCTCTATAATCTTTCACTGCCAATGTTTCTTGTCTGTCTCTCACCCACTCTAAAACTGTTTTCAATTCACTTTCCAATGGTTCAAAATAATTGTTCTTACAATCCATCACTGGTCTTAACTTCACTTCCTTTTTGCGTATTTTTGGAAAACCTGTTAACACCGGTACTCTTCCATCTTCATTTAACCACTTCTTTAGTCCCGTCTTCTTACTTTTTTCCTTCATCTCTTGTATAATCTCTTCTTTCTTCTTATCCACTAACTCGTACTGACCATCTACTAACTCCTTAAGCTTGCCATCATACCACACTTTATCCATGACCACTGTTGCCCCTCCTTTATCAGCCCTCTCTATCACTATGTCCTTCCTTTTCTTAATTCTCTCGTAACCTATTCTTTCTTCTTTAATTAAATTCGTAGTCCTTCTGTGAACTTCCTTCTTTACAAATGGCATCGCCTTCCTTCTCAATCTATCTCTGTTTTCTTCCTCTTTAACCTTCATCAACGCCTCCTCTATAGAATACACCATGTCATCAACTCTTATATCCCTGTCCTTCACTTTAAAATTACAACCTAAAGAAAGAAAACTCTTCTCTTCTTCTGACACTTGTATGTCCCCTATCACCACTATTCTTTCTTTCTTCTTCTTATCACTCAACCCCAATGCCATTAGTTTCTTTCCAAGCCTCTGTTCTACCTTAATACTGAAAGACACTTCCCATTGTTTCAAATATTTCACTAACCAGTCTTTCACAAATGTCGATGCTAAATCTAAACATTTTACTTGTAATATCTGTGTGAATTTTTTAGTCACGTTAAGCCTCTTCTTCAAACCAACTGCCATACTCCTCACGTTCTCCATTTCTGCCCTCCTTATAAGTGTCCTTAATCTAGCTGACTGCCCCTTTATTCTCTTCATCTGGATTCTCACGCTTCTGGGTATAATTTTCTCTTCCTTACACTTCTGCAAAAAACTCACTTGCTGCTCCATGTTGATTTCTTTTCTTCTATTGTTGATTTTTTTTCAGAACCTTTATTTACATGTAACGAACACCATTATTTTAAAGAAATAAGATAAATTATTATCTACATATTTGCCTAGAAAATAAAGAATGTTAGATGTGTTTGATAGTTTTTTTAAGATAAAGTTTTGTGTGATCGTTTCGGTATATTTTTCTCCTTAGGAATGTATTCACCAACCAGAGGAAAAATTTATATCAATGGGTTGGACTTAAAACATAATCTGCGTAAGGCTAGAAAGGTCATTGGGCTGTGTCCTCAAGAGAATATTCTCTGCAATGATTTGACACCAATACAAAATCTGAAGTTTTTTGCAATGGTAACTATTATACTTACTTATTCTTTATACAGTTCTTTCTAAGAATTTTAAAAGGAGTTAATGAACCGAGAATATAGGTATTGAAATGTGAGAGCGAAGCTATTTACTATGGCCTCATTCGGCATCCATCACGTCTAAGATCTCCAAATTAGTGGCATTCACTGATGCATAGTGATTGCACTTCATGGCTTTAGGCAATAGATATCGGGATCAGGTATTGGAAGTACACTGAAATATAATCTATAGCCGCGTTTCTCACAGTTAACACTTTTGACACTTAAGATTCGAGGTGTTGACAGCTACAGGTGACAAATTTGGCATAAAGATAACGCTTAATGAATAGATGAATTTTGGCAATAAAAATCGGCGTGTACACTGAAAAAGAAGTTATGTTAGAAACCGGAGGTCATCATGCTTTTGAGTGCGTTTTCCATTTTTCAGTTGTAATCGTGGTAGAGCTGAAATCACTTCGCATTCATTACAAGGCAAACTAGTTTCTCTTTATGGCGCTCTGCCACTTAGACTACCAACAACAATTGTTCGAAATCGCCCAGTTCAATTAATTTTAGTGCTCTGATAGCTTTCGTAGTTTAATGGTGGTTCAAAATTGTTCTAAAATGAACTTTTAATTCTTCCAACGAGAAGAAATACATCCATTCTTACTTCACGTCTATGATTTACCAACGAGAACTTAACTTTATATATGTTCGATAATTCGCAAGAGTATCATGTAGAGGTGAAATTTGTGTATTTCAAGAGTCCTCCAATATGTTCACGCAAACATACATATGAAAAAAACGTTTTAATTGTGTATTAACCGATGTTGTCAATATTTACTTTTCAAATTCGTTAGGTGTATGGTTAAGAACAAACAAAATAATAATATTTCACTTTGGTAAGCAACGTTTCAAGTTATGATGTTATTAAACATAGTAATTACTAATTGGTACTATACATTTCAAAATATTGTACTTTATGAATCACTCAGTATCGTCATTTAAAATATATACTAATTGTATTTTCATTTGTTATTAAGTGATATTTTGTTTATTGAGTCACATAAAATATGGACCCCAACAGACAGAACCTTACGTAAATAGGAAGTGGTAATTTTATACAAATTTCACATTTTTGTATGTGTAGGAACATCGCGTTTCACCATTTTATGTATATATAAAACACCTAGTTACACATATTAATAGAAAGAAACGTAATCACAATATTTTCCTGAATTCGATCAAGATTCATCTGGTTCTTAAGAGACAAAGGTAAAAAGAAACTTGCATTAAAACTACCTAATGCCACTGGAGTAATAGAGAGCTTAAAGAAAAGTCGAGCCGCAATCGAAGTCTTAGAAAGTTCTTTATGCACATATATACTAGATGATGGGATTTTAAATATAGAGACTTTTAAATAGCAAACATGACATCGTCGCCAATTGTTCAACTTATATATTGCTTTACTATACTGAAGCTTCGTAAAGTTCTTGCTTTCCCCTTTTTTGGAGACACTTTGATAAGAAACCTACATAATTGTTTAGTTCCCCTCCTATTTCAGTACAGTAAATGATTCCTCACAATATACCATATTTAAATTTCAGAGCGCAGTAAACAATCATGCAGAACTTTTGGATACTTCCCAACAGTCTTGCAAAAGAAACAATTAAAAATAGTTTATAAGCCTTTCTGCTATAGAAACAAAATGGATTGTAAATAAATACATTTTTAATGTACCAGAAACAGCAAATAATTTGAACATTTCCCACCGGCATCATGTCTGCTTATTTAGAAGTTTGCCATCTAATGTTGGGAGGCAAACAGTTCTCCTGTAATATTCTTCTCATTAATGCCGAAGAGTCTTCTACCGTACTTGCTAATTCACTTTATGACATTTGATTGCGTGAAGAAAAATGGGGGAATAGTACTGTAATAACGTTTTTTAATTAACATATCCAGGCAAACCTTCAAAAATACTTTGAAAATTTGTATACATTCAGATCTTCGTATAATGACACTCGATGCTACGATAAACTCTGTCACAACTATAAATTGTGTGTGTCCTGTTAATTTTACAAAGTATTAACGAGGTGATAATCTCTCAAAAATAAGGTTTACTTATTGGCAAATCCATGTTTCAATTGACCAAGTGTAATTAAATGAAATCTAGCTTAACCTTATTTGCAAAGAGAACTGTACCCCACTAACTATCATTTTTCACAATCAAATCCCATTCTATCAATAGAGCAATCCATATTTATTAATAAGTATTACTTGTTGATATTGTTATACCACAAACTCCATTTCCATATTTGTAATATTCCGAGAACATTATTTAAATCAGTAGATTTACTTGTCAGAATTCACATACGGTAGTTACACATCATAAATTGATGATCAGTCTTTGAAATATCAACTAAATTCATATATTTGTTGTCTTCTTCAGAATATCAGTTTCACAGGAACCGCAACATCAAACATCGTATTCAATAATGTTAATAGATTACATTTTTATTGTTTCCTTTCTATGATTGTTCGCAATTATGTAATTTGTTTTATCTCCAATGAATTGTCCTTAGTTCTTTGTTTAAAACAAACTAATTGTTAATCTAAATTATAACGTTCTTTCAATCTATTATGTCCTTGCGAATTTTCCATGGTTTATGTGCCTTTTGCTCATCAACACAAAAATAGTGAACTTTTGAGAAATCCTCCATTAGAACGATACAATTATTTAAACCTTTAGATTTTTTATTTTTCATTTTTCACCAACTTATATATATATATCGATTGCCATTGCGCGAAGGAACTATATTACGAATTACTTACGAGAACAACCCATTTTATTTTTACAGAAATTTCTTTCTGCACGTTTCGTCTTGACACATAGCCCATTAACTGGAGCTACTATGTAAAAGAAGAGAGAAAACAGGAAAGATTTTTAATAAAAACCGATGACTTCGCTGGCAAGGGAATGTCAAATATAATCATAAAACAGATAAAACGTCACAGTTTCATCACTCTTATCAGCGATTTCCTCAGACGAAATCAACTCTCATCTGAAATATTCACTGACGATCTAGTTAAATACTGAATGAGATCATCCTATCCACCAATCATGTAAGTCATCTCATTAAAATTCACTTCCTGTCTCTTACTTATTGAAATTACCTTTTTCGCTCCTTTAAAAAAAATACCTTTTTCGCTCCTATCAGCTGGAGGTTACCCTCCAGAACACGGCAAAGTTATAGTGATTGTGGAGTTGTGTGCGGTTGATTTTGTGCAAATGTTTCGTTATTGTGCTGTTGTTTTATGACGCTGATATAGGTAGCGACAGGCATTGGCTAGTGGTTATGCAGCTTGAAGGTTGTTTACGCGTTAAATGTTAACAAACGCGTAAAGACGATTACGTGATACGTTTATTGAAATGTACTTATTTGTTACGTGATCGTGTTTAAGTTTATTGAAATGTTTCCGTGATAGTAGTTTGGGTTTATTTTGTTTAATAGGTGGAAGGGATGATCCTTGAAATTACAGAGTATTTACTTGCAAAAAGTTATTGAGATAGGAAGTGAATTTTTAATGAAAGGTTGCTTGTGTTTGTCGACTTAGTAATTGAGCTAGTTTTAGCGAGGTGGTCATTACAGGTGGGTTGGGGGTCTTTTGATTGTCAGATTAAAGTGGTGGCTTTTCCATAAAGAGAAATTAATATAATTTCAATAAGTAAGAGGCAGAAAGTG
This sequence comes from Lepisma saccharinum, assembly GCA_022664845.1. Classification (NCBI taxonomy): domain Eukaryota; kingdom Metazoa; phylum Arthropoda; class Insecta; order Zygentoma; family Lepismatidae; genus Lepisma; species Lepisma saccharinum. Next base: position 125,994 of record JAGDQP010000404.1, read on the forward strand.
AATTTTTATTGAGAGTGTATGTAACTAGATGGTCAGTGAATGATATTTCAAATGATTTTGTCTGAGTAAGACGCCGATAGAGTGTCGAAACTGTAACGTTGTATCTGTTTTATAATTATATTTGACATTGCCTCGTAAGTGAAGTTATCGGTATTTATTAATATGAATACAAGGTCTAAGTGTTGTTATATTCAGAAAGGTTTTAGAAAAGGAAAACCTAATTTGTCCCAGGTGTATTCTTCATGATGTTATGGAAACAATAATTTGTTTACATAACCATATGGATATACATGTTAGACAAGTTAGGTATATTTCTTTTCTTAAAACGTTCCTATATTCTGTTTCTCCATTTACATAGCAACTGCAGTTGATGGCTTAAGAGTCAAACCAAAGCGTTGAGCAGACATTTCCGGCAACAATTTGTAGATGAATTGTTCACATAAGTATCCAGTTTAGTTGGAAGTTAAACAACCTCTGTTTCAACTTATAATTGCTCATTTCTGTTTTTCCGGGTTTGATTACATATTAATTTGGTTAGATGGAGTAGGAAAATAATATAACTTATCTGGCCGAATCTAGCATCTACTCACTCGCTAACCAACAGTAACAAGATGATATTCAGAATCAGGAGAAACATCATATTTATTCAAGTAACGTATGCCCAATTTGTGTAATTACCGCAGACTAGAACTGTTAGTATGACATTTATTATACATATTAATTCGTATTAATCTGATATCGTGGTGTATTTTCATGCATAACTTGTCCTAAAGCAACTGATCTACAAAATCAACCATCTAATAGTGTTAATAATATACATAGACATATCAGATATTTAGACGAACCATTCTCAATCATTCATCTATCCAACACTTTCCAGAAACTGAAGATCTAATTGATTTGGTTGTTCGTGTTCTAAACCAAGAGAAGCTCCACTGCATAAGTAGCGATAAGTTTCGAAGTGTTTTGAAACTGTTGAGCACACAGGCAAACGACATTTATTTGGATTGAATAAGCCGAATAAATTTTAAAATAAAATGTAACTTCTAAGTTTCGGAAGAGAAAACGGTTCAACAATGCGTAAACAAACCTTTCTCAAATCAGACAGCCTTGCTCTTATCCCTTTGTTTGCACATCTATACGTTAACGAACAATTAGGCATTACTTATAGGGCGGGAAAGGGGATCAATTTCCTCGGACCTTATGTGTTTTACCTAGTACCTCACGTAGCTGTTTTCATGTAGGGAGGTTTCTTTCAACTTACAAGACAATTTTTTGTACGCATAGTTTCACAATGCTCGACTAGCAAGTTATATTTTACTGACATTTATAAGGTACAACTGATTTTCTCGATGTATTGACTGTCTCAGTTCTGTCCAATGAGTTCTATGGACCTACTTATCAATGCTACAGCACTCGATATATACCTGAAGTTAGACACCAAGGCATACTGCTTAACTTGATCGTTCACTTCGAGTTGCACCAGGGGGAAAATACGGGGACTATACAATATTTTATTTGAAAAAGGCGTAGACTGACTTGAGTTTACGATATAGCTATAAATAATCCGAACAAAAACACCAGAGGTGTAAAAAGTGGAGCCAAGTTCTTTAGCCCTAAAAAGGTGTGAAATGGGAGACGGATGAGCCAAGTTCCTTGGTGACAGCATGCAACAGGAACAAAGGAACTTGGCGCGATCTGGCAAAAGCCTTAGGGTTGGTGGCGGTGGACGTAGTGGGTTTTAGGATCCCCACCACCCTTATAGCTTGAGGATCATGAACCTTGCCAC
>JAGDQP010000404.1:128182-168006 GCA_022664845.1 Lepisma saccharinum
TCTGGAAAATGGATTATGAAGTCAGCCATTTTGGATTCAAAATGATGTCTTTGCAGATATTTTGTAATCTACTAGTGATGATATACCGTCATACTTCGAAATTTCATATTTCAATTTTTAACATCTTTTTTCTTACAGAACCTCATATCGCTGATTTCGCAATAAACTCTTGTTCCTCTATAGCATGCTGACGTTTTGTGACACGCGGAACTCGGCTGCATGCACTGCCGTACGTGTTGATACTCCCCTCGATTCGCTCGCGTCGCTGCGCCAAGAATCCCCGGCAGGCCGCGCATCGAACTTGAGGAGTTTGGAGGAACTGTGTCTTTTTATCACAACCAGAATCTGCAGTGCACTGCGCCACATGATGCAGATATTCCCTCATACTACAGAGCGCTGCGTCCGAATGGGTAAACTTCCACATTCTGCCTATATAACATGCTCCTGGCAGTGCTAACGTTTGTGATGAGTAAAACTTGGTGGGACACGCAGGAGTATTGGAAGTCGGCGCGAGGAACTAGGCTCATCCATATTCCATTTCACCACTTTTTAAGGTTGAAGGAGTTGACTGGACAGTTTGCACCCCTGGTGCTTTTGCTCGTATTTCGCAGCTTTTTACACTTGTGTAATGTATATACTCGCTTCGCCTCATTGGGGCGCTGCCCCCAGAATTCCAAGATGGCCTCGCTGGGGCGCACTCCTTTATCGCAATCAGGCTCCAGCTGGGAACTGTACCCTAGTAGGAAGACGAGCTGAATTTATTCTAACCTACTCGTAATGGTACACCTTCATACCAAATTTCGTTTCTCTAGCTTCAGTCGTTATAAAGTGGGGCTTAGGCGGGCATTTTGGATAAAAGATGGACACATTTTTAACGTTTTCTTATATTTTCGTGACATACTCGTGATGATACACTGTCATACCAAATTTCATTTCTCTATCTCGAACGATGTGAAAAATGGTATTTCAGCTGCCATTTTGAATCAAAGATGGTGAATTTTTTAAAACGTTGTTATGTTTTCCTAAACTACTCTTGATAATACATCACTATGCCAAATTTCGTATCTCTGGCTCAAGCAGTTGGAAAATGGATTTATGACGCCCGCCATTTTGGATCCAAGATGGCGTCTTTAGAGATATTCTGTAATATTTTCATAATCTACTAAGAATGTTGTACTGTCAAACTAAATTTCATTATTCTAGAGGCAGCCGTTTAGGCTGTGTATTCTTTAAAATTTTAGGGTTGGCGGCCATTTTAAATCCAAAATGGCGACATTTTCAAATTTTTTAAAACGTTTTCTTAATTTGCTATCAATGATGTAGTTTCATACCAAATTTCACTGTTCTATCTTTAGTCGTTTAGGCTGAGTATTCTTTGAAATTTTAGGTTTGGCGGCCATTTTGAATCCAAGATGGCGACCTTTCCAAAATGTCGGAATTTTTCCTTTATCTACTTATCATCCTCTACCTTCATACCAAATTTCATGTTTCTAGCTTACTCCAAACACCCTAAACAATATGATGAGTGAGTCATTGAGTGAGTGAGTGAGTCAGTTAGCCTAAAATGTGCAATTTCAGGGGTCCACAACTAGAACATAGTTTGAGATACAAATATGAAATTTTGTACATCTGCACATATTTACCATATCTCCTTAACGGCAAAAGCTCATATTCCTATCTTTAACATCTTTTTTCTTACGGGGCCCCAAAATCGTCGATTTTGCCATAAACTCTTGTTCCTGTATAACATGCTTCTGGCAGTGCTGACGTTTTCTGACGTGAAGAACTTGGCTCATGCACTGCCGTGCATGTTGATACTGATAAAACTGGAGGTGACAAGGGGAGGTAATGTAGATTTCGGGAACATCTGTTCCCCGTATATTCCCCTGTAGTGCCATAAAATTCCTTTGCTTGTCAAGTAGTTTAGTGAATTTATGTCTAGAAATTATTATGAATTTCCCCCTACCTCTTTCGGTTACAAATAACACCTTGCGAACAATAGCGTTCATCTTCAACAACAAATCCTAACTTCGTATTTTACAAAGTTGAGTATTCCAGATGAATATACTGGAAGTTTCTTCTCCAGTGATTAGCATTTTAAGCGGGCTCGTAAAGCTCTTAAGAACAGCTTAGTGAACTCTGAAACACTCACAAGTAACACTATTTAAAGTGAACACTCAGAGCTAGACGTCTAACGGTGATATTACTGACATCCGCACATCGTTATACATATATCCATCCAGATGGTGACACCGATACGTGATTAACATTGACTATACTATGTCAGACTGTGTGCCTCTGAATAACTTTATATATAGTATTCGTGTACCATTCTACGGATTCTACCCAATTCTACATTTGTACTAGTGTGAGGTCCTATGAGTATAGCGATGTGCAATTATCAGTGCCATCCGACAGCCTGTGACCGTAACGCGCGGCATTGCGTGTAAATTAGCGCCAGATATTCGTAAATAGCGTACCAGAAACAATGCTATTCACAAATTTTTTATCGCTTATTTCTCTTCAACCACTGGACAATTGCACTTAATGTTTTACACAGAAATTCAGTGTTTTATGCTGATTTTAAATATGTGTATGTCTTCTAGATCTGAGTGCCTACTTGAAATAGTGTTACTTGTCAGTCCAATGGAACCCTCACCTGATTTAAGGCTGAGACCACGCACATATTCGATCCACCAGGGTACACTTCTTCATAATCATTGTTGACATTCATCAAAATGCCATGATTTGACTATCCAGAATCGATACAGAATGAATTTCTTTCTAAAAGTTTAGGAAGAGGAAAGCAGAGCCAAAATAATTCATTTTACTCAAAAGCTGGTAAATAATATTACCCGTTTATGTATTATCAATGATCTGTGAGAGGTTTTTCTTTTTACACTTTGAGTAAAGTTGCTTTAATTTATTTTATTTGAGTTTTCTTTCACGTAAAAGCTTAATTATTCGGTACACGTGAAATTTTACAAAATCTAGAATCTAGATACAATGATAACCCCAATATAATTATATATTTTTATGATCCACAGACTATGTTGTAAGGAAGTTCAAATATATATGCTTTAAATAAATATAAAATTCATATCCCGCATGTTTTTTACGTACATCAGGTGCTTCCACTATGTGTTATGTATTCTATACCTTTTAGGTAGGCCAATAAAAAAGTAATATAAAGGACTGGAAGAATGAGTAATTCTCTAGTTGAATATAAGATAAATACTGGTTTAAAATTCAAATATCTATCTATTTAATAATTCTCTATACACTCATGATTTTGTAAGTTTTGTTTGATCATTAAGAAAATAGGTTGCTTTTCCTTGTCTGAAAAGCCTACTCATATTGTAGGTATACGGTAATGAAATACTGTTTGTATTATTTCAGATTTTAATTACAATAACAAAACCCTTCTACTATATTCTTACGCGTAATTTTATGTGTGGAATTATGTGTAATTTATGTGTTCAGGATGGACAATTGAAGCATGCAAGCCAATAAGGATCCGTAATACATTCTGGGTGATGTTACAATAATAGATTCCTTACGTTTTTTAGATTGATCTTATGAGTTCTAAAATTAATCAGCAGAAGCCGCTAGAATCTAGTGCTTGTTACTGTACTATTTAATATTAATTTTCTTCAGAACCGGACGAATGTATCATAGATCCTTATACGCTCGCATGCTTCAGCTATTTTCAACGTGGAAAATACAATAAATAATATACAAAATAAAAATGTCATGTCTTTTTTTTTTAGCTCAAAGGTCACAAAATGAAAGCAGCTTCAAGTTTAGCAGAATATTGGATTGATAAATTCAACCTTGGCAATGTAAGACATAACAATATTGAAGAATTGTCAGGTGGAATGAGGAGGAGAGTGTCGTTGGCCGTTGCATTGATTGCTGAATTTGAGGTTGAAATTATAAATACAGTTCATTTTTCTTATAACTGTTTTGTAGATTATTTAGTTATATACTTTACTGTGTCAATTAAACCAAGTTATTGATTTTCCCCTGATATATTGTTAGTATCAATCTTTTGTAAAATCTCACAGCTAGAAATGCCTTTCATGCATGAAAACCATGGGGATAAATATTTCTCACATACAAACATTTTTGGACTCGTTCATGTTTTAAGTTTATGAATGAATGAATGAACAGATTATGAATCTTAAGAATCCAACTACTGTGACCAAAATGGTCGGACGCATTAGAAATGAATATTAAATTGCTGTCAGAATGCACACTATTTCAATGATGATAACGATGCATTTTGAAAGATCTTAACACTATATATAATAATTCAAGGCCGTATTCAATCCACTACTGCATGAGGCCTCTCCCGGAGGGAGGAGTTGGTCTGCTGCTCCCACGTTGACCAGACGTGTTGGGAGAGAAGAGCCGAAGCTCTCACCTGTGATCGCCACCGTCTTTTATTCACAGCAGCTCCCCGATTGCATCATGATCCTGGGTATGCACCATTCCAGATCCCCTCGATTTGGAAAAATCCTTTGGCAGAGCCGGGAATCAAACCCGGAGCCCCACGATCAGCAGTCGGCGACTGTAACCACTAGGCCAGCAGGGCGGTCATATATATGAGGCGTTAAAATAAAACCCATTCGATGACATTTACTGGGACAGTAATAAATGTATGTACATGAATTTTGTACAATAGATACAGGCATGTATGACAACTGTTTGAATGAGATGTTTTTCTCAGAAGTAGTCACCGTAAACATTCAGGCACTTGTTTCATTGCGAGACTACCCCTGAATGTCGTTCATATAGAATATGGGGATTGGTCTTTGAACCACTGTTATGCGGCGGTCTTTACCTGGTCATATGTATGTAGCAAATGGCATTTACTCAGACTGGGATCAAAAATAGGATAGGTTTCGCACCGGAGTCTATTTCAGTTGCCAGGTTTGTGGGGAGGGGACGGGATTTGTCTAGTTCTGGTGAGAATCGTGATGAGATTCGGAGGTTTAGGGTAGACAATTTTGGGGTACGACGGGAAAGCTCTTTCAGTTTCAAATGACGCAGTGAGTATGGGATGCTGAAGTTTGAGGAGCTTTTGGAGGGCCTGAAGGCTGGGGTGGTACTGGGTGAGAAGACTGGCAGCGGATGGAGCTTCGCGGGGATGCCTGCTGGAGTTAGGGCGATTTCTAGCACGGTCCAGTTGCTTACGGATGAGGTGTTTGGGATATACACGGTCAGTGAGAGCTGAGGAGAAGGCACTGAAATAATTTTGAAGTAGGTTATAAGAGGAAGAGATGCGGGAGCCCCGGACAGCAAGAGCGTATGGAAGAGAGCGTTTGGTATCGTATTGATAGGAGCTGTTGAAATGGAGGTATTGCATACTGTTGGTAAATTTGATGTGAACGCCTGTCTTAAGCGATTGTTCTTGAGCCAGACATCTACATCAAGGAAAGTTATGTGTTCTTGAGCACAACCAAGTGAATTTGACGAGAAAAGTGTAGTTGAGGTTTTGTAGAAATGTTTCCAGTGACTCTTGTCCATGGGTTCAGATCAAGAAAATATCGTTGATATAGCGAAGCCAGGTGAACGGTTTGAGAGGTGTGGAGTTGAGGTATTGGGTCACCAGGCATCCAATAAAAGGACTGGCGTAGGAAGGGGCCATGCGAGCGCTCATGGCAGTGCCTTTGATTTGCAGAAAATTATGGTTCTCAAAGGTGAAGTTGTTCATGATGAGGACAAACTGGGCTATCTAAAGCAGGAATGGTGTGCTGGGTTTACGAGGTCTAATGCGTGTGTCGACAAAATGTTCAAGGGCTCTGAGACCAATGGTGTGGGGAATGTTGGTAAACAGTGACGTCACGTCAACTGTAAGTAAGATTGTGTCAAGTGGGAGAGGATCTTGTATTGTGGAGAGGAAGTGGTTGGTGTCCTTGATGTAGGAAGGGAGAGCCTGGACATGTGGCTGGAGATAGTGGTCAAGGAAGGTGGAGATTCTTTCTGTAGTAGAGGCAATACTGGAAACTATAGGTCTACCGGGATTACCAGGTATATGGATTTTGGGAAGTAGGTAAAATTTAGGATTTCTGGGATTGTCAGGGCAGAGTGTAGAGACAGTGGAACCGACAGCCCCTCATAGGACCCATGTGCTTGGAGGTAGGCGCGGATCTCATTAAGGAAGGACTGGATGGGAGCATCCTCGAGGGGACGGTGAAAGGTAGGATAGGAAAGTTGTTTGAGGGTTCCGGATTGGTAGTCCGAGTAATTCATGACTACCGTGGTGGTTCCCTTGTCAACCGGGCGGATAATGATGGTCGGATGAGAACGAGGATTGGAGATAGCTCCTCGTTCTGCAGTGGTGAGGTTGTGATGTGATTGGAACGTGTCAGTGAAGTCAGGGTTAGCAATTTGTTTGGAGAGATAATTTATTCCATCTTTTTTTCTAAGCGTTTTTATTTCATTTAAATCAAATTCTAGGAACATAAGATATTATTTAACTAATATGATTTGTTATCTTGTTTCTTGTCACACAGCTTGTTATTCTTGACGAGCCTACGACAGGATTGGACCCTGAGTTCAGAAGACATGTATGGAACATTTTATTGGTAAACCATTTTCCTTCTTTTGTAGTAAAATTTGTTTCTAACCATAAATATATTATTAACACAATGTTCAGTTACCCGACATTCAGAATTGTCTTCACAATATCATCCCACTAAAGGGTTCATACATCTTATTACCGGATGTTGAACAATTAACCGAACACTTTAGTTCGAAGCAAAAAGTATTATTGACAAAAGTATTAAGCAATCAGTGTATCTTTGAAGTGGGTTCAAAAGGTAATTGGTTGTTAAGATTGTCAAAATAATTTCCTTCCGTTACCACAATATGGTGCATTCGGGTTTCAAAGTTCTCTATGGCTTTGAGAGTATCTCTAATTACAGTGGAAAATGCCTCACTGATAGGTTCTTTGAGTTCATTCAGAGTATTATGGCGTTATTTGTAGACTAAATATTTGATATATTCCCAAAGATAGAAGTTACAAGGGTTTGCATCGGGAGAATGGGGCCATTCGATAGCTCCATCCAGAGTAATGTTGGGGGAAGCTAAGAGCGAGCACGTTGTTTTCAAATCGATTGATTGCAATCCTAAAATCATACAGAGTGCGATGCGAAGGTGTACCATCTTACATGAACCATAAACTAGAGTCTATTCTGGACACGAAACCAGAGGCTGATCGCGGCTGAATACACCATATTGAGAGTTCAGTTCAACATAGTCAAAGCAACAATGAATCAATTACCTACAAGCACGCATTCGAAGAACAATTGAAAGTGCTGTCGTCCCGTGAGTGTTGCAGAAGTTATTCCAAATCAAATTTACGGTTTGAACACCCCGTGGACATTGGCTTATTATAAATCGCTTTTTTACTTCGCCATTTTATTTGGGTTGTTATTTTAATTAGAGACATCTAGGCTGCGTTGAAGACGACAAATATACACTTGGAGTCTGAAGTACGTACTTGTCAGCTCACACTACCAGTATGTACCTCGCTCGCTAAATGGACTTACGATGTGTACTTGACCGCAGCGCTAAACGCGGATAAAGTAAAAAAAAAATGTTTAGCCTTGATGTTCAATGAAAAGCTAAATTATGAATATTTGTTTACAGACCGCAATGATAAATAATTATAGCATGACCTTTGAATGTTTGTTCACCCTCAAGTTGCAACGCGAAAAAGGGCGACACTAGTGGTGACGTCGGTCTGTGAGACCGATTGTGCTTGATTATTTTTGTCAAGAAACTGAAAGAACACTTTCTAAATATTTATTGGGAAATACTTACAGAACATTATACATAAATTACATATAACTAGCATAGTATTTAAGGGAAAATTTAAATTTTCAAACATGAGTAACAAGAGTATATTCATACACTGTTTCAGGGCTGAAATCGGCTCACATTTGGTGACCCGAGCATAGGTGATCCGGCATCCCGGTGACCTAGTCCGAAACTTGACCCGAACATCCCGATTTACCCGATCTGGGAAATATAATTAACAGAGAATTTCGGCATCGTGTTTTTTGTGCTCTGGGGATAACATTTCCGGCCCTGATCACCTCTGATAAATACTGTTCAAACGGAAGAAAAAAATTAAATTATCTTTTCTACTGGTTACCGGGTCTGAAGTCTAGACCCAGAGATCCTTTTCACATCTATACTTAATATCAGTATTTACAATATAGCAAGAATTGGATTGTGCTTATCACAAATTACGCGCTATTCTAAACGATCACTGCGCATAATTTGAATGTGGTCTGAAAACACGAAGGGAGTGCTTAGTTTTCTTGTTTTTAAACTTACAAATTTAGTTTTCCAATCCTACTATTTCTCGCCATCGCTAGGTTTGGGTTTGGTAAACAAAGTTCTTTGACAGGATTTCGTATCATGCGTGTAATTGTAAGGATGTTAAATAATAATAATAATAATAATAATACTATATTGTAAACAATAATAATGAAAGGTATATCTAAATATGCTGTATAGTGTATACAGTACTTAGAACAATGTACATAGGAAGAACCGTTTGTGATAATTACACCTTGCGATCTTCACAATGATTATTCAAAATTCGAATGTATTCTAGGTTACAGGTACAGGTATTTCTTCAACACACTACAGCACTACTTGGTTTCTCGATTTTGTTTGAACGTGCTACTTTGACATCTCCCAATCCAGTAGTGTCCACCCCCCTATGTCAATGACGCAGCCCCCAAACTGTGTGATTTAACCCCGTCCAGCCCGATGGTTTAATTATGAAAATTCAAATTGAAATTCTATGTACAAACACAATTTCTCGTGCCAAATCGCCTGTTCTATTACCCATAATTTTAAGTTCAAATTTCATGCGAACCAAAAACAGCTCTCAGCAAGCAAAATCCAAAGAACGCTAGCTAAAATTTAGCCTCACCTACGTCAAAAGTCGGAAAAAATTTGAAAGTACTGGAACGGTTTCAAGATTGCGGCCTAGGAAAGAATATTTGATCTGAGGCTACAGATACGTGGAAGTTGCTGTGGAAGGGTTCTACTGTAAAATATTTAAAATGCTATTACATAAAGAACCTACTAAAACAGACTAATTCAAATATCAATCTGGTCTGCTGCAAACGAATTTTAACGTATATAAAAGATACATAGAAACAACGCCTCGATCAAAGAGGATTGATGACTTCGCCTTTAGTTAAACATGGACAAGGGTAATGACTGGGCAAGGATATGCCATCTAAATATGACTTCCTATAAGTGCAAACTCTGGACAAAACACAATCTGAACTTCAAATTAAAGTGGGATGACTAGTTAAGTAGTTAAGAGGACTTTCGGCATAGAACTTAAATTACCAGCTAATTAAAAATAATCGTAAATATCTCCTAATGTAATAAAGTTCAGAAAAAAATGCAGATTCAAGTGCCGTAGACAATATGAGTTTCTGGTAAGGGATGTAGTTAGTAGTTACCACTCCTTAAGATACTCCTGCTATATAAGAAAGGAGGAAAGGAAATTTGTTCGTGCAAACACTTCGATTTTCCTACTTATCAAACAACGGTGGTATCTGACAGAATCATAAGGAAATAATTTCATAAAAAATCATATTGTGTAAGGCACTACGTTTTAATTTTTTGCTTAATTTCATTTATCTCGGAGGCATTTACAAAACTATATAAAATTAACAGGTAATTTAATTTCGTGCCGAGAGAGGCAACTCATTATCGCAGCAGTAAAAATTTAAATATTAAAAATAAGAAGGAGGTTCATAAATTGTTTCTTCCAGAATCAAGGAGGGATTCGAACCACCACTTCTAAAATATAAAAAAAATATTTTGTAACCAACAATATCACTACGATTCCTTTATGCTGAGAAAATCTTACATTATAGATTCGGTTTTTCATGATAGTTTTATCGCTGTCTCTTTATAGACGTGACTTATTTAAAAGGTCGGCAAAATTTAACTTTGTCCCTCGAAGGAAAATTTCTAGATGCGTCACTGCATCGCGACGTGATCGGTTGATCCATCCTAGGTACTGCGCTCTACTTTTCCATCTGTTACAGCTTCAAACAGCGGGGAAAAGGCGATCTATAGTTCTCTATCTGTGTGGGGAAAAAAATATCTCATTATGAAAAATCAATCAATATGTTCGAACCACTATCCTCAGTATCAAAAGGTATTAACCAATACTTTCATAAATGCAAATTGAATACCTTAATACCGTTGAACCATTGAACAAATTGGTCAATATAGCAGTATAAAGGACAAAAGAGAAAAAAGGTTATGCAATGTGTTATCCGCAGTTGCTCTTCCAAAAAAGAAACTCTTCCTTTGTAATAAATTTTATAACCCCCCCCTCGAATAGAAATTTATAGATTTTTTGTAACCCCCCCCCAAATATTTCATTGATGTAGTTTGTGTCATAGCCCCCACTTGTGGGCACCCCTGCCCAATCCCACGATTTTCCACCAGCAAGACCTTAACGCTATCAGTAGTTGCAAAGTTGATTAAGTGGTCCACTTTATTGGGTAACACTACGTTTCCAAGAGAAAAAGACCAACAGGGACCCACTCGGGGATTCTCGTGTTCCTGGCCGGTCAGATGCTCCTGCTTTCCCCATTCCTATCCCAGGCAAATCTATAGGTGTCTGAAGTTCATAAATTGTGTATATATATATATATATATATATATATATCGACATAGAGACCTGGCTTCTCTATATCGACGATATATTCTTAAGCTCGACCTAAATACAAGAGTCACTGGTAGCATTTCTGCAAAACCTTAATTGCACCTTTCTCATCAAATTAACTTGATCCGTCTCCAGGGAACACATATCTTTCCTTCATGTGGATGTCTGGCTCAAGAACAATCGACTTGAGACAGAGGCTAACATCAAACCTACCAACAGTATGCAATACCTCCATTTCAACAGCTCCCATCCATACCATACCTAACGCTCTCTGCCATACGGTCTTGCTGTTTGAGGTTCCCGCATCTGCTCCTCTGATAACTTACTTTAAAATTATTTCAGTACCCTCTCTTTAGCTCTCACTGATCGTGAATATCCCAAACATCTCATCCGCAAAACAACTGAACTGAGCTAGAAATCACTCTAACTCCAACCGGTCTCCCCGCGAAGCTCCCTCCGCTCCCACCCAGTACCCTCCAATGTTCTCACCCAGTACCACCCCAGCCTTCAGAACCTGCAAAAGCTTCTCAAACTGGCGCACCCTATACTCACTGCGTCAACTAAAACTGAAAGAGATTTCCCGTCGCGTCCCAAAGCAGTTTCCGCAGAACTCCGAATTTCAACACGATTCTCAGAAGAACTGGACAAATCTTGTCCCCTCCCCACAAACCTGGGAAGTGCAATAGACCACGCTACAGAATCTGTAATATTTTTATACCAATCTGACCTTCGAACACCCTGTCACATGACGTACTCTTTCCGATACTCCGACAGTTACATATCTGTCAACCTCATTAGCTCCTTCTCTGTAACCCATATTCCGGCTTCTACGTTGGAAAACCCAAACACCTCTAACAATCCGCATCAACAACCATCGCTACTCCTCCAAATCCAACTTTCGTTCCTCCCCATACCTGAACACACTTCTTATCACGGCTGCACCTTTGAAGAAACCTTTCGAGTTAGCATCTTGAAAAACCTCAACCTTGACTCACTTGCTATAGTTGGAAAGAGATGGGAGCAGAGGTACATCTCTGTCCTTTCCGCCAACCATGAACGTGGCTTCAACTGTATGTAACTCCCTGCAGCGGAGATTCTTCTTCTTCTTCTTCCATTCTCTTTGTTCCGTCTCTAGTTGCACTTTTATTCTATTTTCTAATATTGTTTCTTTCTCCCTTTTATTATTATTATTATCCAATTCTCTCTGATTTTTTACCCTCGTATTTTTTTAGGTAGCCCTTTACATACTCCTAGAAAACTTCGCAGATACAGACCGACAGACAAATCTAAGACACATACACACCTGAGTGGCTGATAACATCGTTCTTCTGCACCAAACACGTTAGTGGTGACGTCGGTCTTCGAGACCGAAATCGCATGTATTCGCACAAACAATGACGCAACGCGACTCCAGTAATAAAGGATGATTCGTTCCGAAGGAAGCGTAAGTACGTAACAGTTCCGTACATGTCACGCTGAAAAAAATAAATTTATTTGAGAAAGTTGTCGGTCACCGTCACCGCTCCAGTGTTAAAAAAAACCGTTATAACGACAAAGTAATAATGAAAAGAGATTTTGCCCTCTTTAAACTGAAATTAGTAATCCACGTTGGACTAATATATCACTCAGATATGCTATTCAAATACTTGTGCATTTTCATTCTGCTAGGGTGATTTGAAAAGTTCACGGAATGATCAAGTAGATTATTATTATTGACCATCTTCCTTTATAACAACTTTGCATTTATTAAACTGCCACGTGCGCTGAATTTCGATTGGTCTCACACCTTCACTCAAGAGAAATCTCCCGACACCTCGCTGCTTCAGCTTGGTGGTCTCCTGTAAGGGTGTCGCCATCTTCTATAACTGTTTCCCATCGTTCTGTGCACGAGGCAGGCGTGCAAACCCTAGCTCTGAATAACTCAAGGTGCCACCAGAAAATAATACATAATCACGGTCGTACTTTAGATTTTTTACACTACTTTTTCGGGTATTTATTGAATGAGCCCTGCATTCCCAGGAAAAAAAATACAAGTTATTCGTTTGATGTATACTCGGAATATTCGCTCCACAGATGACAGCACTTACATTTAACTGAACCGTCTTCTCTTGTCCCTTGCAACATGTTGCGAAACTTAAGAAAGGCATGGAAGTGTAATGTGAATTCATGCTAATAAAAAACACCGCGTTTCAAACAAGATTTTTGTTAAAAATATACACCGTATTTACTTGGATCCAATTATATACGGAATAACCAATAACCGTAGTGTCTTACTCGACCTATTTTATAACCTCAAAGACCTTTTTATTGTGATATTGTCATAAATTCGGACCACAGAAAAAATAATTGTAGACCCTGATTTTGATTCTCAACTGTTTTACTCAATTAGGATGATCGTTGAAATTTTTTTTTTTAAAGAATAAGGGTGTTTTAGTTTATAGTAATTTTCCATCAAAGGACGCGATGAATCATTGTGAGAGAAACTAATCAAATTTCATTCAAATAATTAGTCATAAGGATTCGAAAGCGAAAGAATGTTACCTGCGACGTATAACAAGTTTCGTCAGGTAGATATTTTCGTCGATTTATATCCCTGTACTATATTTTAACATATGAAGTTATGTTCCATAATATCTGAAATGGGTAATTTTCTATTACACGCAATGAAGATTAATTGAATTAAGATATGTTGCGCTACATTACTTGCATTTTGTGATCTAAAGGTAGAAGCTATAATCACAACATTTTTGGAAATTGCATTTATGTTGATTTTTCCTAGAAGTTCCTAATTTAGGATTATGTTCTCACTCAGAATATAAATATATTGTAGTTTTGCTAGTTCATTAGGCTTTGATTATTTAAAACAATTTATTTTTGTTTTCTAGAATAACTAAAGGTCACAATCACGAACTAAATGTTTTATTATGCTCGAGATTAATCCGCCTCCCAGGTTTTACGAAAATTTCTTAAAAAACGCTCTTATGAAAAGAACACTATCCTACAAGAATGGAATAAAAACATGTTACAAACATTTTATATCTTTCTTGTTGTAATGTAGCGACCCATTGTCGGTTGGTCGCAACATATCTTACCATCTCCTCTTTTTGTGTGTCTTCTTTTTCTTTTTGTTCATGCTTTGTCGATGATACTTTTTTCGACTTCGGTTAACTTCAAAGTGTTTTATTTGTCCAGATGTCAATGAAGCCGAGCCATTTTGGTTATTTCTCTCATTGTTGGATTGGCGGGATTTTTATTCTTATTGTTTCTTCACTTTATTACCTAATTATTCTTTGCATTTTTAATTACATCATTTTCTTCAACAATTTTTCTTTCGTTTAAAATCTTACCTTGCACTACACTATAGTTGATGCTACTTTTCAAATGCACGTTCCTTTCCCACTCAGCAATTTTGTTCAATTCGGAAATTAGTGTGGTTTATATTGCACGAAATCTCTACAGTATGTCCGTTTTGCCTAACGAAAAATTTAAACGATTCTTAATGTTTTATTTCGATTAAAGCAAAGCTCAAAACTTCTTCGTTGCTTCTTGCAAACTGTAATAGAAATTGATTCTGTAAATTTATACCTAACCCAACTATAGTATATCTTGACTGTATTTGATTATAGTTTGTGTTCAAAAATGGAAAATACATACGAAATGTTTGACAACGATTTTGGAATATCAAATTTAAATTTCTACCCAGTAGTTTTATTTGTAATTAATCTCGTTTTTTGTAGAAATATATGTTATGCTTCGGTGATTGTAGAAATTTTGTTTAACGGTTAAAGTGTAGAATGTCTACCATATTTGAAAATTGAAAGTATCCTTTATTTTTTGCCACATTTTGGAGAATTAGTGTATGAAATCTTTCCTCTACTCTTAGGCAGGGCATTTCTGTGAACAATTAATTTACCTTCTGATGTGTGAAATTAACAGCATCTTTTAAAACACGTTTTGATGTGCTAAAGATTCTCTTCAGAAACTTTTCCCCACGTATTTCAGCAATCAGTCTTTTACATTGTGTGCTATTCTTAAGCAAGAATAAATTATATTTTACCAGACATTTTTTGTGTTAAGGGTTTTATTAAGAAGTAGATAGTTTTCTGTAAAGGTTCCCAACCTTTCGCCATTTCAGTCCGCGAAGTGTTATTTCATGTGTATATGTGAAAGTACTTCAGAGGAAGTTAAGTTTGATATTTTGATTCGATGCTTCAGCAAACATTAGGGAATAGTCAAATCAGATGAGCTTATCTAAATTTCATGTTTTATGTTAACTTATGCGCAGCTGCATTGCTCCTTGTACATTTTAGGGGCCTAGTTACGTTAGGTCACTAAAATAGTGTTTTCTGCTTTCCTGCGGGATGTTCTCGCCTGCGTCTTCCCCCTCCCTTTTAGGGGCCATTCCTTTGTGTTCTACCTTTCTGCTTTTGCCAACTTCTGCGTTTTTAGCATTTCTTTTCGGGCTTCTTTCATGCATGCTTCGTGGTTCTAGACTAGTGCGTGTTCGCTCTTTGATAGTCCTTGACTGAAGCAAGGTACTGATGGGTAGGTACCTTTCTTGTCTTCAGGTCCGATAGCGGTTCTCTCTGTTTTGTTTTGTGCCCTCTCCTGTGACGTAATGTAGGCTTGTCTCCCAGGTAGGTTTTTCCACGTTATGTGAAGTTTTGGGTAAGCCCCCTTGTTTGCTTTTGTGTCTTCCTGCCTTTCAGGAGAAACTGCGGTACATTACAATAACATCTTCTGAGCAACTGGTTCCAACACAATTCATTCACAAATACTTCTTTCAAATACTACAGTATTGTTAGTTTTACTAATTTAACACTGACGTTTTAACACTCACTACTTATTGTGCACTTATTTCAAAAAATTTCAAATATACCATGGGATCATGAATGTCAATCAAACTTACATGGGGGTGTTTCTGCATTCCAACAACCTGGTGGTTACACGAAAACATGAAAGTAGCTTAGAAGTCCAAGGTTCCAGAATTTTTCTCACCTGATGGACTTAACATCTTTGCCCGTATTTCATACAGATCAATAATGTAGCGCGGTGCACCATTTTAAGAGGACTCAGTGACTACGCTGCATGTGTGTGTATGAGTTTTAATATTGTTAAAGACACTGAACAAATGGCATGAAATAAAGGAATTTTGGAAAGCGGCCCCAATAATACTTGTGAATGTGTATCAAATTTACTATATGATATTTTGACAATGTTGATTTTAGCTGAGAAATTAAAATACCTGTAATTGATGACGTTATATGTCTGGGCCATTACGCGTATTCTAATTTCTCAGCTAAAATAAACAATGTCAAATATCAGGAAGTTCATTTGATACCCATTCACAAGTATTATTCGGGCCGCTTTCCAAAATTTTATTATTGCTTTTTATTTGTCCAGTATCTTTAACAATATGAAAATTCATACAAATACACACAGCGTAGGTACTGAAGTACACACATATGTATCAGATAATACTGCTTCTTTGCGCACTACCTACTCGTGAACTTAGCGAACTTGCAACATTTGAACCAAAATTCTGGCGTTACTTGTTCAAAGTGCACACTGGTAGTATATGCCTTAACCGATTCACTTAAGTTCCTTCCTCCGTAATATACTCAATTTTCCACAAAACGAATTGCAGACCAAGGTGCCCAACTGCAAAAGATATGATTGCTGCTTCTATTTTTATGTATGTAAACATTATTTAGTGCCTTAAAACGTATCCCCAATCTTTTTAATATACGATCTGAAAACTAAATAATGGCATAAGTATATCCTCCTGTCGGCTGTCGCTGCAATCTTTCCTATTATTTCGACGAAATCTCTAGAAAGAAGATGCTGGCGTATCTTCTACAGGATCGGTGTTTACTTAACATTATTTATCTACCATGTTGCTAAATTTATTGTTTATTTCTTTTGCCGAGAAACGTTTAGTTGGGCGCACTCTATATGTAAAAACTATTGTAATTTCTTGTAGAAAGAAACTTAATGTACCTTCTTATACTGTTTATTGTGAGTAATTGCTTTCATTAATCATAGGAAGAGAGAACCCGAACGACAATTCTAATAACCACTCATCATATGGAGGAAGCTGAAGCATTAGGAGACAGGATTGCCATAATGGCTAATGGGAAACTACACTGTTATGGGACACAGTTATTTTTGAAAAGGCTCTATGGTAAGTAAGACTTTATGATACGTAACAAGGTTGCTTTAGGGAATATTAATGAAAACATTGGAAAATTTTCTTCATAGCCCGTTTGAATTTTTATCAAGTGAGTGCTAGTAAAACGATGTAAAGCAATCTGAACCTAATTTAGTTAAGATCAAGCATAAAAAAGAGTGGTAAAATATAATCGAGTTCTGAACAATTGCGTCGCAATTAGGATGTCTTTAGCTTACATACGAATATAATAGATGGCCAAATTCTCGTACCTGGATGCTATAATGAACATATTTATTTAGGATGATACAGTTTTGCGAATCAGTAAGTTACTCTTTACGTATTCAGACACGTAATATATCTATAAATAAACAATACCCAATGACAGACTGACGGAATTGTCACCGGGTTCGAAACGTTCTACCTGTTTCTTGATTTGGGCAATTGTCTTATTGTTACTATTCGAGAAAGATCAATTTTCATCTCACCACCTACAACTTAATGACTTAAGTACTGGTGATCTGAACATGAAACATTTCTATTTAGACACTGTTATAACATTTGCGTGTAAAATATAAAAAAAAATAGTTAATAAAGTCTTATGCAGATTTGGCATCTTCACTAAAAATTAAAAGATCATAAAAATTATGACATCCTTGATTTTTGTAATAATGAAACAGTTCGTTCATCACTTAACTCAAAACATCCGGACCTAAGGCAACTCAATATGGAAATCAAATAAACGAGAATATTCTACGATGACAAACAAATGTAATATATTTTGTACTCTCTGGAGTAACTCTTATTTGGAGAAAAACTTCACATAAATCAATATATGAAAATATTTTACCTTTAGCCACTGTACTAAGAGCATCTTCCATTAAGAAATGTATTGTAGCATTAGTAACAAGAACAAAGTTCAAAGCTTTAAAATTGGTAACTGATCTATTTTTTGTTTTATTAAGAGAACTGGAAAGGCCGAATTACAGCACTATTGCTACGTTCTATTAAGTTTTCTTCAAGTAACTTGTCAATTATTTTGTTGATTTCCTTTTTCAAATCACGTGACTTAGGTTAAGAGGAAAAATGCATAGAGGTTTCGTCAGTTACTTTCGTTTCTTAAGAAAAGTTTTTAACAGAACCCACCGTTTCACACAAGATTCTTCGTCTCTATCTCCGCCAGAAAATTTGGTATGGATGGATCTTCTTTCAGTATGCTTTCATCCATCTGGAGCTCGGTGATATTTGGGACACTAAAAGCAGACCTCTCTTCTTTGTGGATGTTTCCCCAACCTCGTCGTCATCACCCTTTAGGAAATGCCACCTGGATTCGACTTTTGAGCTCATAACATGGGGTTCAATATGTTCCGGCAACACCTCTGAAACTATAGGAACTGGTTGTTTTTCCTCACCTGGAACTACATCCTGACCCGAAAAGCAGATACCATCTTCACGAACTTTTTGAACTTCATCACCATCTTCTTTTTCCAAAGAAGTATTAACCTCCACCTCGGTATCCTTTAACGGGCTGTCGCAGTTACTGGATGTCCTACTGTGCTATGATTATTATTATTTTAAGTTGTTACCTTTATCCACTTCTTCCTTTATTACTAAAACGTCTATTTCTTCTTCCCAGGATGTGTCTCTTATTGTACAGACACTTGAACTTCAAATCGGACCCACACGAGGTGTGTTTTCTTCATTAACACGAAACAACAGTATTTGAATCATTTTAGGTTCCCCACAAATTATTATTTTTTTACTTGGAAGATGAATTATACCATCCCATTTTAATAAGGTATCCAGACATAATAAAACAGGACAAGCTATGTAAGCTTTAATTTCACATCTATTAATTATTTTTCGAAGTAAACAGGAAAAATAACCACATAATTAAAATCTACATTATGATTATCTACGTTAACTCCTTTAAATTAACTTTTAAAAGGTTAAGGCTCTTCTATACTTCGAAATAAACTTTCACTTAGCGGGTATAGAAAAAGTACTGCAAATATCCAAAGTTAAATAAAGCGGTTTGTTGTTTATTTCTGCCCTAACGAAAGCAGCAATTGGTTTACTATTTCCCTTTGATTCCAACATTTCCCTTACAGCTACAAAAGACTTATTCTTATCTTGTACTGAAACTGCTTGGTTTTCCACATCTGTCATTAAATATGAACGTTTCAAGGTTTTCTCCTAGGGAAATTAACAGCAGCTTTTATGTTACTGTATTTACTCTTAGAAATATCATCTAATTTCATATATTCCTTATATTAATATTTTGATAACTCATATTGTCTGCATCCTTTAACCAACCTAGTGGAGAGAAGAGGAATTATCGGTTGCTAAGGCAGCATCTCTCGTCAAATGCATTAGTTTCCGAAGCTGAAAAATAATTTATTCTTTCAGGAAATGGAGTTTAAATATGGCGAACTTTTCGAAAAAAAAAACAACAATTTCTCGTAGTTGTTACAGTGAAAGTAACAGTCCCAAAATCCAGAAATATTTTTTGGACAAAGTACCTAGAAGTGGTTGTTGAAAGTTGTAAAGAACAACTACGTACTTTGTTACGAAAGGGAATAAAAAATTCCGAAAATTGGAATTGTAGATATATCTTCTAAGTTGTCAGAAATTTTGTATCCTGTACGAATCACATGGAAGCACTCTTTTGACATCACAAACTGTTCAAAAATATCTGTCATAAAAAGGAATAGCTTGGTTATGTTAATTACTTGTTATGATTTGTTAAAAGTTGTAAAGCTTCAATAATTATCAATAATAAACTTCAGGAAGGAATATTTTTGCACACAGTGTTTTTGGAGGAGAGGAATAGAAAATACGGATCTTTTAATTTTCTATAAAAAGCTTTAGAAAAATATTACTATAACCTGTGACTTGACCGGTACAAATTTTCTTTAACTTCCTAAATTGAGATGGAAGGGGCCGGAGTATGTTGTGTTTCAGGAGGTCCCAAATTTAATTTTTGCAGGCGGGCCCGAAGAATTAATGTTACACCCCTGCTTTCCACAATTTCTTCCGGAAGAACATTTGAGCAGCGAAAAGCAGTAATTATTTCTCAATGTAGCCATAGCAAGTCAACATAATTATTTCGGTTTCCTTTAAGTTCTACGAACATCAATATATTACAATGGATACAACTGTCAAGAAGTAGTATCCATGATATTTTGTAATCGTATTTGTATAATGAATGACAGGAAACACATTATATAACAACGTTAGTTTATTATATAAAGTATCTCTCTATAAAATGTTGAGAAGAAAAGGATAAAATATTTTGTGTAAAAAAACTATGTTTTTGTGTTGCTTGCTTTCTTATTTTATTAACAGGAGCTGGATATGTATTTACTTTTACGAAGACAGAGAATACTAACGTTTCTGGAATATCAAACACGATATGGAGCACGGTTGATGAAGCAACTATCAAAGAAGAAAGTGAGGATCACATTAAATATGTGGTGCCCATGGAGTTTACTAGTAGATTTCCGTTGCTTCTTGCGAATCTCGAGGAAAATAAATCAATTCTAGGGTATCAGTACCTAGGAATTTCTGTTTCAAGTTTGGATGATGTCTTTCTAAAGTAAGTGACCACTTTTCTCTATTTGAACTTCCAATGTTTTGTTGCTGTTTGAAAGTTCGATATACTTGTATATCACTTTATGTAATAGTGACTGTAAGTTATACCTGCAAATTTATTTATTTAAATATTATTTGGAAGTTATATTGGGAAAGATTCATGGAGACGAAATTCACCGAATATTTAATGCTCTTACTTTTGGTACGAGTGAACTCTGCTTTGATTCCTGGTGGGAATTTTTGGAGTCGACACAGTATCGTAAAGACAAAAGAAGAGCTACTTAAATAAAAAGTAGCTGACTCCGATCACAAAAGCCAGGATAAGTTGTTATGGGAATCATTGAGTAGGACACGCAGCACTCAGCTGAACAAAAGCCGTCTGGTAGACCAAGGTTCACTTTGGACTGTAGTGCCCTCGAGTTCAATCTTACAAGCAACACTGTTTCACGTGAACTCTCAAACCTTTTTGGAATGAGTATACAAAACTGAGTTCATGTGTTGAAAAGTAGGTGCAATCGTCCAGTGGTATGAGAGAAATTGGCAGGAAATGTTTGGGCTCAATTACATGCGACAAGTCATTGTGAATAGCTAGCTTGTGAATGCATTGCTCCAGACTATGGTGATAGGTACTCAAATGATCCTGATAGCCGCACATCGTCATAATAATAGTTACTAGATAGTGACATTGCTGCACGTCTGATAGTGGGTAGAATCCGTAGTACGAATGCTTTTTGTCAATTTATTCGGTGGGCATGTAGCCGGACAAATCACCATGATAATTGATAAGGAATGAGGAAATTATTGAAGCAAAGGCATTAGACAGACTAGCATGGTCATCCTTCGAATAAGATAGCTAATCGTGTAATTCCTGTATGTCCTACAGGCTAGGCTATCGACTCAACGGTCCCGGGTTCCAGTCCCGGCAGGAGCATGGGTGTGGATTTTAACACTTAACAGCTAAAGGCAAATCGTGACTGGCCGAAGTCCAAAGTTACTAAACTGGCCCATATAAAAATAAAGTGTACCAAAGTTTATGAAGGAGGGACACTTGCGTGATTTTGTCGTTGTTCACATCACAATGTAAATCTTCAAAAACGTGTCAGTATCTGCCTTTGGTATACATCCAGTTATGATCCCAAAAGTTTACAGCTTCCCATTCATATTCTTGAAAGATGACAGACCTCGATGTTGATCCTGGACGGTTTGATAAATGTTCTGGTTACTGCATACACCTGGCATACTTAGAAAATGTCCATTGACGAGGAAGATTCCGGTAGTAATATCTCTGTTATTAAGTGTAGCTGGTGTGTCAATAATTGCTTGTCATTATTATGATGAATTGTCAGACTTCATGGCCGCTGAATAAATTTACGCATAGTATAAGCGTGCCACTCTGCGGATTCTACCCACTATTACACGTGTACCAATGTTACAATTTGGAGAGTATAAGTTTAACGTCATCCGACTGTCAACGTCTTTTGACTACGTATCACCAAATTAAACAATAATACATGGAACCTAGCACCAGTTATTTACGTAGTACGTAACTTGGTCCATAGCTTCCCCGCCGATTTCTCTCACACCACTGGACGACTGCACCTACTCTTCGACACATGAACTAAGTTTTGTATACTGATTGAAAAACTATATATCATCTAGGTTTAAGTGTTCACTTGAAATGGTGTTAGTTTTTGTAGCAAACAAATTTGAAAGTTATGTAGGAAAGATTAGAGTGAGTCTAAAATATGTCTGTACCAAATAGGTTTTCTTTTGTTTCCGAGAATTTGAAAATTACAGTCGCTCGTTGGTTACTTTTATTCGTATTTTCAACTTTTGCTTTCAACTGTGTCTTGCATGTGTCCGCTAGGGGTATTTTGTCTAGGAATTTTGTCTTGTTTGAAGTGGGTTATATGAGTTACTTTGCGCGCAATAATACTTGAATTTGCAGTTCATTGACTTGTCCTTGCTTATGCCATTACACAATTTCTCTTGAAGTGTAGACTTTTCTCTAAGGAATTGAGTAGAGATATGCGAGAGTTTACTGATAAGAATATTTATTGAGGATAAATACTGTGTACCCAGCTATAATGATCCAGTGGATCAACTGTTATGGACTAGTTATCGCCACTGTGGAGACTAGAGGATTTGAAGGGGAGATGAATTCTCGTTCAGTCACTTTTCAGTCAGGAAGATTGTTAAAAGGAACCACCACTTCTATTGATAAATCGGAAAGAAATGCCTATGTTTAACATAAAACTGAATATTTCGTGTATGCAATTGGACAAGCCTTAAAAGATTTGGTTAAACAAAGATAACTGAAAATCATTATTACGATTCATCGACTAATTTTAAGAGTATTGATTTGAAATGTTAGATTTGAAATGAGGCTTATCAATGGAAAAAGTCTGAAAAATGTTGACTACTGACAGTGAAAACAGTACAACACTAAATCAATATAGAAATAGTCATTACTACAAAATGTCTCCAAATTACATCAGTCACCCCAAGGTCATTCCACGCCAACTGACCCACCTCACCATCTCGGATTTTGATGAAATTTGGTACGAAGATTTACCCTTGGTCCAAATCAGCACACACAGAGTTTCAGCTCAGTATCGTCTATAGCAAGCGCGGAATGACCCCCAGAAATAACCCCGTTATTCAGGCTAGGTGAACAAACTGACAAAAGTGCAAGTCTAGCTTCATCCTGTGCAGTCATTCAGGTCACAGAGGCCCGAAAATACCCTCTCTAGTACACGTTTCTCCATAGATTTCGAGGATGAAGTCCATTTAGTGCTAAACCTTATACTTTTTCGAAAAAGTAGGCCAAAAATGGAAGAAAATCCAAAATCCCACCTGGTGCACAAAACTTCACCAGCGTACACGCTGAGAACCAACAGGTCTACACATACCGTTTTTGTTACAGGTTTAGCAGAGGTATATACTGAGTGACAGAGTACATGTACAAGTTGTTGATTGTATATGCTTGTCTGCGATAGAATTACTAAAATAGTCACTGGAAACTGAAAGTGAATGAAAAACAGCTATTTTGGATGCCTCGAATGATCATCATGGCAGTCAAAAACCGGATTGTAATGAGTGTCACTGGAAGAAGCACAAAAAACTACATTATTGAGCAAAAGATGGCCGTGGTGGACCCTGCCCCCCATTTTCTCAAACGACCAGAGCTTGAAATATAACAATATTTATAGTGATTTGTAGGTGTAGAAAGTGCATAGAAACTATCTATTCCACCAGATCTGTTGTTAGACAAATTATTGTGACAAAGCATATTAGAGATGTCCGAATGAAGGTATTTAGTGTGTAATGGGTTTTACTTTTCATATATATGTGTGTAAAATGTAATAGTCTGGTGGTGGTGGGGTGCACCATATGTGCGTTTGTCTATAGTTCCAAAAGCACTACTAGTTCCATACAATTCCATTTGTATGGAATTGATATACCCATCGCCAAGGGAATACGGCGATAGCCAATCAGGTCCAGCCAAGGGCTCTTCCTCCCACCATCTACGCCATGTTACGACGTAATCAATCTGCCGACTGCTTGTCATTAACATACAGATGGTATTTGGTTTGTTAGTATTGTTAACAAGAGATAGCAAAAATGGATCGAAAGAAATACTAGAAGTGGCGAAAAGCGTTTCTGTATGCCTTAACACGTCATTTAGTTCGTTTTATTCATTTAAAACTGATTTTTACTTTTAATACTTCTTTCAGACATTTATATATTCTGGTAGCTTCAACACTAATTATTCATCGCAGCTCTTTTTTTCATGATTAAATCATAAGATATATTCTAATAATGCTCTTTAGTACTCTTGTATTTAAAATTAATTACCCATTTATTTCTGTAAAAAAATGTGGCTTTTTACATCCGACAATCGTACTTACTTTGTCGATAATCGACAATCGTACAATCGTATTTTACTTTTTTAATAAATGCTACTAAAGATTTCAAGTAATAATTTTTCAAGAACTTAAAAGCATATGAATTAATAGTGCTCGTTACTGCCATCTGTTAACAATTTAACGTACTACTTGTAGCCCTTGAATATTTTGAATAGTTTTAATATGTCATTGTAAAAATAATAATAAAAGCATGTAAGAAACAAAAATGTAAATTGAAACTATTATATTGAAGTTACTCTTGAGTATCGTGAAGTAAAATAAAACTTGACCTTTGATCGGATTCGAACTGCCTTAGGTGAAAGTATAAAAAGCTTAAAGTTGCACGCGCTAACCAATTGCGCCAAATTGTCAAGACATCAAAATTAACACAAACTAGCGATAAGACGAGCACTGCAAGTTAAGACTGACCCTTGTCATTGTTTCGAGCAATTTCTGTTATTAAAAACATGTTTTGGTGTTCTAACTTATTATACTCTGCAGATTTCTACATTAATAATTTGTTAAGTGATGATGTGAATGTTCTTTCTCTTTCTTGTTTTTTTTCGCCTTACGTAAGGAACGTAACATAGCTAGAAGCAAATAGATACGGAAATAGTACGAATTGCTTATGTCAAACCAATCGGAAGATAATTTTCGTTGTATGACGTAGGAGATTGAATTTTCAGTATGTCATGCTATATTTCTACGTAACGGAAAAACGCACCGCTGAAGTTTCAAAAACACTATATATTATTTAATCTGATGTACACTTGCCAAATATATAAGGACGGTGAAAACGGAAATGTCCATTGTTTAGGTTACGGTTTAGAAATAAAACACATTCTATAATATATGCACAAGGGAGAGGAAGTATATGAAATTTTTTATGTAATGATTTGCAGTGAGTCCTTACATGGGAATTAGTTATGACTCAGATAACCCGTTTTTGCAACACAAGACACTTATGAATGCATTACTTATTACTTGCCCCAAAATTACATCATAAGATATTAATCTATGGATGTAAGCTATTTTCATGTGTCAACTCGGCAAATTCTGGCAAGGGACTTTAATAGGAAGCAAACTGAACTAAGCCTCTAGCCTAGTGAGATTTTTCACATGTTCGTGCCAACCAAGTTGATCATCAAGAGTCAGACCTAAAAATTTGGTAAACTTTGTAGACGGTATCATACTACTGTTTAGGTTGATAGCTCGTAGTTCATCACGACGTTTCTTTTCCTTTGAAAAAAAAATGACTTACCAGCATTAGCTATCTGATTGTTATCACGAAACCATCTAATGCACTTTTCTAGTACAGAGTTCACTTTGGTACTTAATGTTTTCAAATCAGAACATTGAAAAACATTTGTGTTGTCGTCTTTGAACAAAACTGTCTCTGGTCATAGGAGTATAGCTAGTAAAATTGTTAATATAAATTAGGAATAGTAGTGGACCATGAATACTACCTTATGGGACCCCCTTTTCTACTTGAAGTGATTTACAAGAGTACTTATTTGCTGTTCCATTTGTACATATTCCTTTTCTATGTACCTGTTGTGCCTGTTGTGTAGATAGAATTTAAACCATTGCTAATAAGCATTTTGTGATTAGCTATGTCGAAGGCTTTGGATAAATAAAAAAAACAAGTTGACCAATTAGTATCCAGATTTTGTGTTATAAACTTCAATAGATCATGAATTGCTATAGTAGTACTATGTTTATTCGTAAAACCGTGTTGGGCTTCGTTCAAAAGATCGTGTTAGTTTAAGTAACGAAAAATACGTTTCTACGTAGCTGTTTCGAATAACTTAGAAATGACGGGCATAATTGAAATAGGTCGGTAATTGCTGACATTTTGGGGATTATCTTCTTTATACAATGGAATCATCTTTGCAATTTTCAAAGCATTAGGAAACTGACCATTTGTAAAGGACATGTTGATTAGCTCTCAGAAGGCGTACTTTAAAATACCTATATTTTGTTCGATTAACGTAACTGGTATTTTTTATCAGTGCCGGATGTGTTTGAGTTCTGTAACTTTCAGACACATTATTCTAATTCTAAAGGTGTACATGGTGTTAGAAACATGGAGTGGTGAACAACAACCACTAAGGAAGGATCACTTGTGTTGAACGTCTTGTCTTGGGTATTTCTTGTAACATTTACAAAATGTCTGTTAAAGTATGATCACACTTCTCTCGGGGAACTTAAAATTCGTTCTGAGGAGATTCGTTCAGTTTTAGAGAAATATCTTTTCTTGTACTTTTAAAGCGACTAGTTTCATTTTAATTATACCCCATACCTTCTAATTTTTATTAAGGGCATTTACAAGTTTGGTATTGAAATACATTTCCTTGGTGTTTTAAGCACAATGGTAATTTTTATATAGTTTGTAATAACTAATAATCAAGCGATCGTTACTTAAATTTTGTTTATAGAGACGCCTTATCCTTCTGCTGGATGTGAGAATATCAACAGTAATCCAAGGTTTCATCTTTCTTTTATTTATAACAACTGATTTGAATGAATAATATTGTGCATCCAGCTGTGACTGTACTACTCACAAGCTGCTATACTTCATTTAATAACTCTTGGTGTGATCTTCAACGGCCCCATAGAATGAGAGGCAGCTAGAGCTGAATGTGGACATTGTGCATTTCGACAATTTATTTCCGAACAAACTTTTATAAAATACTATAATTGTTCAAAATACACCGCAATTAACTGAAAATATATTTCTTCATAGATATACAGATCATTTCGAATATGTCGTGGGGTCGCCTATGGCATATTCGAAGGAAAAGTGTTGTTCAAAAGTGATCCGTATAAAATTTCTATGCAAAACAGATTGCAAATTTTCCTACAAAAATATCTCTAATAATTTTGTTTTAATTTTAATTTTTTAAAAACATAAATGATACAATACCACAATTTATCGAAAATTAAGAACTTTCTAATGTGGAATTTCTGTTTCCCTTATTTGGACATCTGAAATGTATGTCACCTGGAATTTTTCTCAAATTCTCAGTATCTTGTTTGTACACCTGTTGCCATTTTCAACTATGGACCATTCTGATTTTCTTTTTTCTGCTTCTTCAATTAGAATTTGTTTTTGCAGAGTTGATACGGAAGCTCGTACCGAAATGGGGTTTGAAGAGGAAGAAGAGGTCGTTGATGTAGGTGATGATGGTAGGTACCATTCGAATTTATTTTTACTAATTTCATTTATATTGGCTTTTTCAATATTGCTTATTATAATTATTCGTGAACAGAAACTGTATTCCATTTTACGTACAGTCACCGAAAAAGATATTCCGTCTTCATATCATTTGTATTTTATTAAACGCATATTTATGGACTAGATAAACACATTGTATTCTAAGCCTGCCACGTGCAGTCTCTCATACATGTCATGACTTAAGCATAGCTGCCATAAATTAAATAAAAACGAAATTCTATGTTCCCGCACTACCTTTCTCCAGGACTGTACGCCATTCCAAAATTAACGTTCAATTGGCTGCCTCCGCCAAGCACAACGATATTGTTCACTTAATATTTATTATTCATGAAAGAGCAGCACTAAGTCAACCTGTGACAATTCCATGCAAGTGTAATTCTTGAGTCGTCAAGTTGTGTAACATCGCCTACCTTCCTTTTGCTTTCAAACGATTGCATATCAAGATTACGAAAGAAGTTTTCATGTGTAGAACGAAACGAACGAAACGCTATTCATGACTCGGAGGCAGAAACAGGCACGTAATGAGGGCAATACAATTATATATTGCGAAATTTCTAAATTTCTCTTTTATTAATTGCGATATCTTGAGAGAAAACGTACACTTCCAATTCTTAAATATTGGTAATGGGTACGCTCGAGTTTCATCAAACTCGGTGCTGTAGCTAAAACGTAACGAATTTTGTGACAATAGCGAGAGGATTGAGCTATAGGGATTTAAGGAGTCGGTAGGACGTCGGATGCTCGAGTAAGTAAGAATCCGCATACTTCGCAGTTAAAATTCTAAAACTAAATGAACAGTTACTACAATAGGGAATTAGGATTGAAGTGAAAACACTTCAAACACATTTTGGTATCGAATGAGATCGATAAAGCAACAAAATTGTAAATGACATTAATACCGTTCTATTGCTAACAGTCAAAGCTCTTACACAAAATTACATAAATTAAATATGAAAAATGACGTTACACACAACTGTTTGCTGTTTGAAACCAAACTTAAAAGAAAGTCATTACATCCAACGTACCCTTTGATAACGTGAAGATTTAGTGTTGGTATAAATATTTTCTTGAAATGATGGAATTGCTTTCGAACTGTTGAACTTAAACTTTTTTCACTAAAGCATTAATACTATCACTAGTGCACTAATGTCATGTCGCAAATTAGAACTTCGAAGAATAACTAATGTCGATTCGTTTAAGCAAATCAGAGCTCGGTGAAAACCGAGAGTAAAATAGAGAGCTGGTATCCGAGAAATCGATCGTAACCGAGGGTCACAATTTATAGTCACAGACTGTCGTTGTTCGAGTTGGACTTTTGGTCAACTTGTATTGGCTTTGTCACGTTGTGTTCCAAAGTCAACACGTGAACTTATTATAATTGGCTAACAAGGAACACTCGCCAGGTGTCAGAGCCGGATTTCGATGAAAATTCGTATGTAGGTACAGTGCCTAGGTAAACCTTCACAGCGAAAATTATAGGTGCTGCCGTCAAAAAATAACGACTGGGGAATCCGAGGAAGATGGAACGTAGAGACCAAGTAAATCGAATACAGAGTACGGTAAACGCCTTTTCTTTTATATATCTTGAAAGCAAATGGCTATTAATGGATACTAGATGGGAGGTGATACATGCTGGAGGGTATGACGACAATGACCGCCCTCTTGAACGAAACCATCTTGACTATGCTTCAAAAATTTTAAATAGTAAGTGGGTCATGTGATATATCAGTCTGTGCTGGAATGTTCCAAGAAACCAAATGGCGAAGTCAATTTTAACGTAACTCTAATCCTATATGACGAAATGACACGTGAAACTGACTTTGAGAATGTGTGAGCCAAACGACGAAAAAACATTTTGTTGAAACAGTTGAAGGAACAAAAACCAAAAGGCTACATAAGAAGTACTATTATGTTGAAAAATAAGACCCTCCTGGCCACAATGTGAAGTGCACTATAAAGTGTTAAATACACTAACGGAAGATGAAGTCGCAATTTCAAGAAGGTGTAATGATAGGTGAAAGTGACTTTCTCCAGGCCAATATCAAGTGTCATTTTGTCGTACAGGATTAGAATTATTCCAAAAGTGACTTCGTTATTGGGTGTTTTTTAACATTCCAGCACAGATTGGTATATCACATGACCCAATTATTATTTAAACATTTTGAAGCATAGTCAAGATGGCCGCTTTTAAGATGGTGTCCATTGTCGTCATACCCTCCAGGATGTTTTGTCTCCTGTCCAGTAACCATTAATAGCCATTTACTTTCACTATATGCAACAGTATATAAAAGAAAAGGCGTTTTCCGTACTATGTATTCGATTTACTTGGTCTCTATCCTCTATCTTTCTCGAGTTACCCTGTCGTTATTTTTTGACGGCAGCACCTACAATTTTGGCTGTGAAGGTTTACCTAAGCACTATACGATTTTTTTTTTATCAAATCGGGGCCTGACACCTGGCGAGTGTTCTATGTGAGATCTTATCGCATGATCTGATCTGACTTGGTCTATGCACGTGAACACTTTAATGTTCAAACTGCTGAATCATTAGTTATTTCTTTGATCGTTAGTCAAACACGCTTCCTCTTTGAACATCCACGTGAACACACGATGATGTTGAAGAATACAATAACCTATAACCTTGAACTTGGTACCATAACATTTGCATAAAATCGGACATTGGAATTGAATTATCCTTGACTGTTTCCTACTGTTCATTGAACATGTGATATAAATTACTCATGTAAAATTCATGTCTGTTATCACGATCTCAATCGCTACGATTATGGAACAAAAACTTATTTCTAGTTGCATATAATCATAAAATAAAGGTTACAAACAGTATAAATATAATGAACATTACGCTCTCTTGTACACCTTGGCTGTCCCGTCCCCGAAACTCCTGAACCCCCTTTGAAACTGTGGATATGTGCCTGAATTTGAGAACGTTTTATTGTTTTTAAGGGATATGTTATTTTATATATTAATATACAAAGGTTGCATTGAAGTGGAAAGAAAATTCGAAATAAATTCACTTAGCAATTAAAATCTTAAAATCGGTTTACAGGTATCTGTGTGATACTAGTTCAAGTCCTAAATCTTCTGTGTTTTATAAGAATAGCACTAGACCTTGTGTTACATCAAAGGGAAAAGAGTTATGTCAAAAATATTTAATATTACATAGGAGGTGAAAATATTGTGCGTGAAACCCGTTAGATACTGGACATTGAAAGTAGTATAACTATTTTTTAAACCTAGCAAAATCCTAAAAAGCCAACTGAAGAGCCCAGATTTCATCAGAGTGAATCAGTGAACAGGACATGATATCCAATATAAACTAAAAAAAAAAAAAAAAAACTCTCCGTGTCTAATCTGTGTTGAGAACATAATGGGATATTCTTTAAATAGAACTGTCACATAACCCGCATATAAAATTCATATGCAAACCAAAACAGTCCTTCCGAATTATTACCAAGGAGGAAAAGGCATTGAACTAGCGCAATTTCACTAAAAATATAATCTTGCACAGATGCTACCTATTAATATGTATAGTGACTGTTTATTGGTCCTAGTAGTTCCAGAAATGGAGTTTTTCCTTGGGGGCAAGCAGTCACACAAGGCAAATACTGGGATGGTAAATACAAACTAGGCTCTGGTCGACTACCTTTCCAATCTTACCCTGGCCTGAGCTTGAGATGCCTAAAGGCCAGTAAATTCAAATTATATATTCTTGGTAATTTTATTTATTTAAGTTTTCTATAATTGGAGATAATGTCTCTGTTGAAGGTAATACCGGGTATATAAATAAATTACCAATTCGCCACAAAACTTCGTTTATCGGCATGTCCAACTTCAACATGACTTCTTCCTACTTTGAGTTTGGTGCGGTGTTTGACTCAGCGAAAGCAGAAAACTTTAGTTCACAGAGCTCAGAGAAACAAAACACTGGTCATGAAGATTGTGTCCATCTTAATAAAACTGAGTGTTGAGAGGAAACAAGAACTCGACGCCACAAGGATGCTTTTACGCTCACTGCTCCAGCTATCATTCGGTAGTTCAGCGATGCCAGAAAAGTAGCCGGCAGAGTTTTATAATTGGTCGATGTAGGTTATGACCTATGGAATAGAAAAGCACTGGCTTTGGTTCTCATAAGAAAAATTGAAATTTCCACGCAGCAAACAAGCAGTTACTGGGGCAGGTGTTCGCTGGTTGCGAAAGCAAGGTTCGGTTAATCCGCTAGGACAGGGTATCTCAAGCTTTTTAAATGAAAGGACCAATAATATATCTGAAACAATTCTACGGACCACTAAGTTGTGTGGGCCTAATTTTAAGAATAAACTCCACGGGTTTTACTGACATTTGATGCATTCTATGAAATTGAAATTTTTAACATAATAAATCTTAGGGCATTCTTTGAATACCTACAGAAACACAATAAAATAAAGTAAAAGTCAAACTGTTTTCTTCTCGAAAGATTTTTTCCAATTCTTCGTAATTTATCTCTTATGAAATAAATGGATTTTTATGTGAATATTCTTTTACGTTACAACAATCAGATTAATTTGCGCTATACCTGGATGGAACTTTCAGAAGCACAGACAAGCTATAAGCGCTAAGAAAAGGTTTCAACTTGAATTTAACGTTGAACTTTGTCAACGTTCTATGTCACCATAGGAAGACTAACCGACGAAATGCCGTTCGTACAAAGTTGGTGATGAATTTAAAATACGCATTTAGAAACCTTCATGCTTGCCTTTCCTCTATCGAAATGAATTGTTTATAATTACCTACATCAACTGGCGTCTATTTGCAACGTGACGTAAGTAAAGTTACCTTTAAAAGATAGAGATTTATAAAACTAATTTATAAGACTATTCATTAGCGAGTCACAAATGTGAATATTAAACTCTTATACTTATCCTTATCTTAATTTCTTTCTTGCAGATGTAAAATTATTGACTGGTATATTGTTGTTTATCAGTAGATTTTGGGGATTGAGTATTAAAAAACTGTTGTATTCGCTTTTTAATTGGACGCTATGCCTTCTACTGGTAAGATTATTTAAAAAAATCAAAACTGGAAAACGTATAAACGTAATTAAGAATGCAGGTACAAGAAACAGACAATTCCATTTTGGGGCCAAGAATAGTTTTTAATGTAAATATATTGTTGAAAAAATGCATGTTATAGACAGTAAACAAGATTTATTTTTGAACTTTAGTGGTCATTTTAGATAGGCAGGCCATGTAACTTGGATGGGAGAGAAACGATGATTATATTCCAACTTGGTTGGAGAGCCGGAAGGAAAGAGATCGTTCGGAACACCGAGAAGACATTGGGAGGACAATAGTAGAAAGGATCTTCGAGAAGTAGGTGTTTGTGACGAAAACTGGCTTAATCTTGCCTAGGATAGAACGTTTGTTAATACGGTGATGAACTTACGAGTTCCGTAAGCCATAGAGTATGTGGTTAGTAAGTTGGTAAGGGGTCATTTTTAGTCGATTATTCAAAAAGGCAGTATTAAATCGCGACGGAGACAAATTTACAGATATATGAAAGTACAGGTATGTTGAATATGGTTGAACACTACTGCAAGACACTTTTCTGCTTGAAA
Source organism: Lepisma saccharinum (assembly GCA_022664845.1). Classification (NCBI taxonomy): domain Eukaryota; kingdom Metazoa; phylum Arthropoda; class Insecta; order Zygentoma; family Lepismatidae; genus Lepisma; species Lepisma saccharinum. Next base: position 161,431 of record JAGDQP010000404.1, read on the forward strand.
AACATGGACTAGCTAAGACTTTCATTATCTTGTAACGATAATAAACTGTGTAACGAGAAATTTAAATCAAAAGTATAATGATGTAAAGAATTAGCAAGAGAATACATTCCTCCAGACTGTATGTTTTTCTTGTGTCGACTGTGGTGATGCCATAAATGATGATTGAATTCAGGTCAACCAATAGTTTTATGTAAATGATTTTTCAAAATATCCTTTTGTTGAAATCATATAACTATCATTTTCTCCCAATAATGAAAGTTTCTTGTTCATTTCTTCTCATAATCTGAAGATATTTACTGCTATTTTTGTCAATATAGAAATATGGATGTGGCGGAACAAAAGACAACTCCATGACAAAATTATTACACATAACAATGAAATAGGAACATTTACACTTCAATGTCTAGCTTCTTAAACATGCAACAGCGCTGTATATGTGAAATGTATATGAATTTAAAACCACCAGTTATTGTGTTATGGAGATTTTTATATCATAAAAATGGACTTGTCTGGTTCTTGCACCAGCATATTCAATTCTTCTTCTTATTTTTATTTTTATTACTATCAAGGAACGACTAGAAATAAGAAGTGTTTAGGGGTTGATTTACAAATAAACAAACGTAGGTAAATTTGTAAAAAACTAACTATATTATACTTAGCCTAATAACATAAAAAAAAAATAAAAATTATCTTTTATTTGCAAAAGTAAATTTTTAGCACTTTACTAACCTACGTACCTAAACTACGTATTTTCTTGTAATAGATGGTATTGTGCTATATTACTTCATCATTGAGTGCTGCGAACGAATATTATTGATTTTATTTATTTTTTGTAGCAATTGAAGATCAATTTTAATATGTATTCTGCTTTCAAAAGTATTTTACGTAATATTTGATGTAGTGAATAATAATAGTAATAATACAATATTATTATGCAATACAATAATAATAATAATAATACTTTAAGACAAATCAAATAGAAATCCTTTTTATATCAACTAATGATGTTATTTCAGCGATATGAAAACTTATACCTCCCCACGAGAAAAATTTTGGTGCGCCAATGCGGTGCCTTTGGCGGAAAAATGAGCGCCAACGTTGATCTAATGACCGGATTTTGCACAAAACCTTATGTTCAGCCAACCAGGAAGAGCCAACGTCAAACCCCGAAATCCCCAACTTCCAACCACCGAATTCCCAACCAGAATAGCATCCTTTTCAGTTTGCGAAAATAGATAATTGACCTTTTTGATGGATAGTTATTGACTACGAAATATATTTTAGTTGTACTTTGTCCAATGCTCTCGTAAAAATACACTAATTACTTTGTAATTTTGCCAGTAACCTGCAACCAGATTCGAACCTAGAATCTTCTGGTTTGTTTGTTGTCTATCTATCTAGCTACTACTCCATCCAGGCATATTGGGAATGACACTTTTTTTTATTTCTTTATGTAACGAAGACTGTTTATGAAGTAAAGACTTCAATTAGGTACTATAATGGTTGATTGGATCTTGTGTTGGAGCAGCCTTTCTTCCAAGAAAAATGTTTTGGGGTATTTTAAATCTTTAAAAGGCTGATGGATGAACGCGTAAATCACTACTGGAAGTTACATACCATGGTGGATAGTACCAGGAGGCCTCATAACCTCCTCAGCAAAAAAAAAAGTACTGAAAGAGGTAGCAGGATTTAGAAAGGAACGGGAGAATGATGTACATTGCATTCAAATGTTTTATATTTACCATATGAAAAATTATACATTACGTCCCACATTCATGCAACCCCAAATCCGTTCATTATTTACCATATTAACAATGTTCTGTTCTTTCAAAAAAATCAATATGCATCTATGAAGAACCCATATGGAAACAATGTCTCTGTGCGAATCGCTTGTGCAATAAAAAACAACATCGAACTTGATTTTATTAACCTGACCAATGGTCACTAATTTTATTAAATTTTAAATGCGTATATACATAAAAAACAACATATTTTTCTTGAAAAAATATTCGAAAAAATAACCACGCCAAGATTCGATTTTGAGACCTCCGAACGTTAACCGTTAGAGCAAGCTATGAATTTCGAAAGAGATGCTTGTCATTGTTGTTTATAGTTCAAGAAGTACTGCGTCTGTGCGAGAGTAGTCGTCGTCTTGTTTCCATGAGCTCTCCTTAGACGCTAGTAAAAGTTATTTCGTCGACTTAAAATCCAGCAAACTGAGACTTTTGTTTTCAACAGAATCATTAGCCACTTCTGCAAAATTCTACATTAAAACAGGCTAACAAAGCTATTACACTTAACTTTATTGTTAAAACACATAGTAAGAGTTGAGTGTAACAATAAAGTTACGTGTATTAACAATAAAGTTAAGTGTAACAGGCGAATTATTGACTCGGCAGTCCTTTGAAAGAAACGCAGGTATAAAAACTGTGAACACTGCTTCGTGTCTTTTGCTCTGTTATTCTGCCTCGTATAGTAATTGGCAACATTGCTGATAGATGACAGTGTGGCAAGGTGGCATTACATCTCTGCATTGGCAAATGGGCGGCTTTAGCAGTCGGGTCACCTACTGCACGCCGTCATGATGCCATCTATTTAAGCATCGCCTGTGAGCCATCGATGGCTCACTTGCAATATCCCGCCTCGTCAACAGCCATATTAAATCTATACTGTAACGAACAATTTTGTGGTTACATTCCACTTTCTTTGAAATTTTTGGTTAATTTTGTTTTTATGATTTTTTTGATTTTTTTTGTAAATGTTAAAAATCGAACATAATGGGAGCAAGAGATTGTATACTGTTTCGAATCAGAGCCGCCTCACGACAAACTTTGTAACTATCAGAGCTGTTGAAATCGCGGGAAACCATGAGATCTTTATAACTACCTGTGGGACATAAGGGTTAAGGTGTGTAAAGGTTTGCTGCTCAATTTATTGAATATAGCATTGTGGTTTTACGAGTAGACGATTATACATGAAGTCTGGATTGCGACTTGAATTCCTGATACCATTACTTGTGGAATTTCTACTTTTGCGAATAGTTTAGGAGAGTTTGATTTTGAATTATTCTGAGGAATTCGAGCGATCACCGGATTTCACGGTAAGTGGGTATTAGCCCATGGAAGCCCAAATTGGTCGAATAAAGTAAATTTCTCCATCGGGAGAGAGAGTGAGATATTTGCAGGTATTTATTCGATATTCAATGTGTTATATTTCGTATTTGTGATTCTTCAGCGTGTTAGATATGATAGAATTTATCTCGAAGAAATGAATGTGTTGTACTTCGCGGTTGATAATGTTGAAATTTCCTTGTTGTTAGTACTAATTTAGTTACCTATTTACAGTAGTGAATATCAGAGTATTAAGTATGTTTTCGATTACGTATTGCAAGTAATAAATCAAGGAAATTGTAATTTTGAGCGTAGTTTCGTGTTCGCCGAATCAGTTCAGAGACGGAAACTGGTGGTGCCAACTTTTGTATCTTTGGAATCTGTAGGCATCCTGCCTAATATATGCGGAAGAACGAGGAAAGTGGCTCTGGATGAACTCTCTAGCAGAATCTCTTATACCTGCAAGATTAAATTCATTAGAGGAAGAAATAGTTGACTCATGCCTCAATGTATCGAAAGCGAACAAAAATTGAATCTAAGAAATAATCAGCATACCGCCGGTGCACCATAGCTAAGACTAAATAAAACCAACTACAAACAAAAAGTGCAAAAGTCTAACTTTGTAAATAGTGTCCTGTCTTGTCTTGTCCTGCGTGAGTGCAAGCTGTGACTGTGATCCGTCTGATTGTGTGTGAACTATGATTGAAGTGCGAAAAAAAATTGAACTAGAAGACCTTCCCCCAGAGCCTGTGGTACCAACCTTTGGTTTCTGAACAGCGGCGGACAGGACTCTGCATTAGGCGGAACAATTAACCAGAATGGATGAAATTAGATAAAGCAGTGCGTATGTGTGTATGTGTATGTGCTATTAGTGTTGTGTTAGTGTAGTGTGGTGGGAAGAGGAGGAGTCGCCGTACACCGCCCCAATGCAATGGATCTTGGAGGAGGAATCCAGCGGCTGGCGACCTGAATCGACCAGCAACTTAACCCCAATTAGATTAGTTTAATTCTGGCTGGTGACTGGTATGGTAAGTTTGAATGTGTGAATGCCCTAAATGTTTAATGTTATTGTGTATATGGAGAATATTAAGTGACTTGAAAAATATGAAATCTAAAACTACTATTTTTCTACTATGCATATAAAGTATGCACTGCGATTTCAGTATAATTGCATATGTTCTTATGTTCATATTTTTCCTATTTACAGTTTTGCTATATTCATATTTTCCATTTAATTTAATTCAATTAATTATGTATTTACTCAATTTTATTCCTCTATGCAATTTTATTCGTATAATGTGTTATTAATTTTATATGCAATTTCTCATTAGTTGTTTGATATATGGCTTCTGTGTGAAATATTAAAATGAATGAAAACAAACATATAATGGAGCATTTACTAATTCTAGGAGAGTAGAAAAGAGGAAAACAGCAAACGGAGCAATGGTAAGATGGAAGGTGAAAGAACAAATATAACTAACTAAGCAAAAACAAAAACTCATGTCCTTTAATAATAATTGTAAATAAACTGCAATGTAGTAGAAAAAATAAAAATCCCCCCTCCCCATCGCGCAAAAGAGGCCCAGGTTTGGTACCGGGGAACTGGGCCATAAGAAAAAATCTCCCATCATCCACACTTAAATCAAATTGAATAATTATTGAGCAAATTAGGTCCTTGTGCCTCCCTGACTCGATGCCCAGTAGGGGTCGAGACAGGAAGACAACCCTACCCCAGCCTACCCTGGCTTTGTGGAGAACAATTGAAGACCTGAATTGAAAAACACCGAAGTCCACCGGAGTATATTTTTCTGGAGGAACGAAAAACAGTCCAAAGTCTCCGTATGTGATCCTAGCCAACGGAAAATATTTCGTACTAAAAAAAGGGTTTCTGTGGTGGGATTAGGATGTAATTTTTATGCAGGTGGATAGCCCTTGGAACATAGATACTAACGAACAGAAAAAAAATGCAAATACGGAAAAAGTGGACTTGGTATGTTTTTCAATCCAGGTCTTCAATTTTGGCTCGAGGTACCCATCAGGTACGTGAAACAGAGCCATAACTAATAATGTTAAGAGGTAGGGGTGGAGGAGGGTCTCTAAATGATAGATCTGGTACAGTAGATATGAGTCCCAACTATGTTTTCAAAGGTTGTGGATATTTTCTAGCTCCTATCCTCTCCCATATATTCAACAACTAATTGAGACAAGAGTCTTACCCTGAAATTTGAAAAAGGGCATTGATAAACATAAAGGTTGCCCTAAGAACGAACTGGAAAATTACAGACCTATTTCTCTTCTGAATCTTTTTTTGCAAGAGTGTTGGAAAACATCACATTTAAGCCCAAAATCCTATTCTTATCAGCGTGGATTTATTACGGGTAGGTCGGTAGTTACTATAACCGTAAGATCTCTGTGTAAGATCCATTGAATAATTTTGGAACATGCAGGTTTAGATACAGAAGGATTGAAGTCTTCGTGGGTATCATGCCGCCTTAGTTTTGCTGTTAATGATGGTGACAATAACAAGCTCTGGCGTTCATTTTCCCTTGCATTTGGTAGGCTATAGCGCCGAAACGAAGCATTTGTGGTTGCGCATCTTCGGTCTTTCTTCTTACTTTTATGTCAGGAATCTCGTGAGGTTGTTTTGTCGGACCACTCTGTATATTATTTTATTACACACATTCAAATATTATTTGCCCTATACTGTAGATTAACAACTAGACTGACATTCGGGTATTTCCCCCGAATCCTGATAAGTCCAAAATTTCAACTTAGGAAGGAAGTTGGGAATTTCTCAATGTTCTGTCATAACGTACCTTCGTGAGATATTAGATTGGTGAGTCAATGTCGGCGAGAACAATCAAGAAAGAGTGCTTTTGTTTGTCCTCTACGCATATTCTTGTAATGGCCTTATACCTTCAGTACGTAATTGACTTACACTGCGTTCTTTAACGAAAACTATTCATTCCAAAAAATAATAGATAAACAATAAAAAAATAACTTATCATTATGCTAATGATGATAAAAATACTCAAGTTGGAAACTGTTTAATTTTAAATTTAGAATAGTGTGTTTAACCCTCATATCTCGTAGAAATTGAGACGTAATAAAAAAAAAAAGACTTCACTTTCGACTTCCCATTGTTAGATTCTGTTCCAATCCCACCTGGGATAGGTATGTGTGAGGATTTTAATAAGCATTGCACTCAATTTGATCATGACGGGCCGATACTAAAAATGGTTCATACAAAATAAAGTTTACCAAAATGTTTAATGAATGATGTTGTTGTTGTTTAGTGCATGTACCCGAACTGAAATATCTTTCATTCCGTTTTCATTCCCTTAATAAATGTTACCGAGGTAGAATTAACTATATGACTGGTAATATCACTATAGCTTATGCCCGTCCCGAGGTAGACACCTAGCTAAATCGTCATCTCGCACCCATTTCTTAAGATTTGCTAAAC